>JASDQU011248264.1:0-25565 GCA_032191745.1 Picea mariana | reverse complement strand
ACAAGTGGAGGATATAAGTAGAAGCATGCTAAGGTTTGCTCTTTGAGTTATGTTGAGATAATTTAGCTTTCATTAATTCATTATTCATCACAAGCATAATTCTCTTTTATGATAACAGGGTCTTATTGTAGACATCAATATTCAGGGTTGAATCACATCATTCAGACACTTGTTTTTCAGAGGTGTTGATTTATCTTTGATAGTCTGTGTAGACTTGTCTATTTGTGAATTAATTTTCATGACTGACAAAGGCTATTGTGCATAGTCGACTGGGAAGCAATTTGTGGCAATATGATCCAGCTTTAAGAGTTCAGTTTTGGTTTTTTGTTAGAGGTCCCTTTGTATGTTCCATCATGGATGTCTAAGTTTGACTTTGGTCCAAAGTTTCTGCATGAGATTTTGTAAAGAAAATGACCCTTTGGTGAATTTGAATGAAATACAGGATTGCTTTATGTCTCATCTATCTTGATTATCGTCTTGGTGACTTTTCTTCTATATTTACATTTATTTCAAAAACTGATATGTTCAGAAAATTACATAAAAAGTGAATTTCCAGTAAGCTTTTTGGTGATAACAGACTAGCCTAAGAACTTGTAATTAATACTTGTGAGTTAGGATGTTATTTTTGTTGGCTATAAACATAGGGTGATATTCCCATCTATTTTTCTTTAGCCAAGCAGAATCTGAAAATGCTTGAGTAAGATCATTTCATATATTTTCTTCAACATTTATTTGGTGACCATACTGGGGAGATCTTCGATATCTCTCTGGTTAATTTTTTATACTCAATTTTTATCGATACATCTTTCTTCCTCTAAAATGGATTCTTTGAATGTTTTTCTATTAATGATTGTTCCTGTTGCAAGGCATCCCAATATCGAGCACGATATTCAAGACCAGACCAACATTGCTTTGAACTTGTTTAACACCATTCTAGACACTGCCAATACCCATGCTGAACTTAACCATTCTTGGGCAACAATTGAACGAGATATTAGTGCTCAAGAACAATTGGAGGCTAGATGTAGATAGCCTAGAAATCAGAAATAACCCTTTGTTTCTTCAAGTTTTGGCCTTTCTTTCATGTCCTTAGACTCTTGTGCTTCTAGAAGAAGAAGATGCTTGTCCCCCGAAATCAATCCTATTGTTGAAATAGGAAGAAGAAACATTGTGTTATTTGCCCAACAAATTTCTCTAAGGAGAACTTTATCTGATTCATCTAGCTTGTCTTTCTTTCCCTCATCTATCATCCACAAGATGGCATCTAGTGGTGGCTTTGGTGGCACTGGAAGTTCTCCATCTTCCCAATCTTCATCATCATCAGTGATTGGTAGCTTATACAACCACCATATCCCTGTCCAATCTACTACAAACCCCACCAAAGTCATTAAGAAGTATGGGATTTTTCAGTTCGAAGATGATTCCACAACCACACTGTGGCATGTGTACTCTCCTCTTAACCTAGCACTTGCTACTCGCCCACTTCTGAATTTTAAAGAACATTTTCCTAAGTTTTTAGGAAATAACAGTATCAGTACCAATGAACACCTAGTGGCATTTTCTAATGCTTGTCATAAAATAGGGGCCAACGACAATGACACTTCCATGCACTTGTTTGTCAATTCCTTGGAAGGAAAGGCTGTGGCTGACTTCTTTGACCTTACTCCTAAGATTCTATCTACTTGGGATGAATTAATCTACTGGTTCAGATCAACTTGTGGGAAATCTAAAATCCTAGCCAAGAAGTTAAAGGAATACAATAATGTTACCGACAAGGAGGATGAGACCATCAAGTCTTTCAGCTTGTGTTTCACCAAGTTGTACAATCAAATCCCCGAACTTATCTACCCTCAGAACTAAGCCGCTTTCATGCATTACTACAATGCATTACCTTCCCCCTACCATCATAGGCTTGAAGAAAAGGCCATTGATAATATTTGTTCCACTATGCATACTTGCTCAGAGTATGAAGAACAACTTGAAAGAACTGGTCTTCCCCAAGGAGGATTAGTTAGATAGACAGACATGTCTGCTCTCTTATAGCTAGTAAATGATATGAACAATCGTATGATAACATTTGAGTGGAAGGGTACCATCTCCCCTCTCACCCCTGGAGCTTAATCCTTTCTTCACCCCCTTTTAGGAATCTGGTTGAAAACAATTTTCATCCTAAATCTATCCTACCTCAGAGTTGGTGTAAATTTTGCGAGGAACACCGCGAAGAAACCACATGTGAGGTAAAGAAGAGTGACATAGATAATATCTTTGGTAAAATACCAGAAGCTACTATTATTTTCCTAGACTTTGTAGAGCTAGAGGATTTCATGGTCATCAACACTAGAAACAAATCCTATGCTCCCAAGGGAAAATTTGATCCTCCCCGTAGTTATTCTAGCCCAAGCTCATCCTCAATCGTTGTTTCACCCCAGGTTCCTAAAATTCCAGAGAGTCAAGGAACCATTCATCATCCCCCCTCTTCCAAATACAATATCTTGAATCAATTGGCCAACATCAAAGTAGATGCAACCCTCCTAGACATGGTTGTCATCCCTGAACAACAAATGCATCTGAAACAATTCATGGAAGGAAAAGCTTCTATTGTAGCCAATCTTTCTTAAGAGGTAGACAAAGAGACTTCTTTGTTAATTAAAGTAGGTGTACATAACTTTAGATACCCTATAAAAAACCCCCCTTTTTATATTTATGTAAATATCATGGATATGATTTCCCATTATTGCCTCATCGATGGTGGTTCAAGCCCAAGTGTGATGTCGAAGATTATTATGGAAGAGCTAGGCTTTTCTTGTACAAATTAAAATGCCAGAAGAATGCTCTCCTATAATAGTCTACAACAAACCACCATAGGCAATATTAAGGATGTGACCTTGGTTTTATGCGCTCATCCTGAGATAAGGACAACCCTCAGCATTCAGGTGATTGATATGCCTATAAGAAATTACTCAATTATCTTGGGGAGAGATTGGAAAGATTTAAAAGGTGGATACCTCTCGCTACATGGGACACATTTATTCGTTCCTCGAAATGGTAAGAATATTATAGTCCTTAGAGAGGGAATAATTTCACCCTACATAAAGAGTGTTCCACAATCTAGCGTAAACTACATTGAAGAAGAACTGGGAGTATATTCCATCTTTACTGAAGAGGATAATATTCCTTTGGAAAGAACTGATTTATGGCATATGCACTTTGAAGGTTCACAATCTAACGAAGGTAACGGGACTGGTATTATATTGGTTTCCCCTGCAGGAAAAATCCATAATCTGTCATACAGGTTGGAGTTTGCTTGTACAAATAATGTTGCTAAATTCAAAGCTTTATTATTAGGCATTGAGAATGCCCTTAATCTTGGTTGTGGTCACCTTTCAGTTTTCAAAAATTCTGAGCTTGTTGTGAACCTGATACGTAAGACATGCTCCCCTAGCGACAAGTTAATGGAACGTTACTCCCAAACTATTTGGGCACTTGTCTTGAACCTTCTATCTTTCAACATCACTCATGTTAAGAAGGAGTTGATTTCAATGGTTGATCAATTAGTTGTCTTTGAAGCCACTCCTAATCAACATATTTTTCCTCACAAGCATGATTGTGACTTTCAATATCTACATCATCCTTACATCCCTGGAAATGAAGGATCTTGGAAGGCAATCCCTAACGATGAGAGCATTTGTGTTGTCATTCAAAATGAACCTCTTAAGCCCAAGGAGATTATACCCATAGAAAATAATAAGATTACTGAGGTCTTGACTCCTCTTGAGAGTTCATTTTCTTTGAGTGTTGTAGGCAATAAAGAAAAACATAAAGAAGATGAGTTATGAAAGAAGGTGGTTGAATCCATCCTCCTGAACATTAGGAAATCTGAGTCTTCAACGAATGTTCAAATAAATGTCCAATGTTACGTTAAAGAAGAGATGGGTTCAACCGGGCTACTCGGTGAATCTCAAAAGGTTTTTGCTTGGTCCTATGAGGATCTTCGTGGTTTTGATCTTGGTCTTGTTTGGCACATTATGACACTAGTACATATTGTAAAACTTTCAATGTTCTATTTGTGGCGTTATGGACAAAATTGGCCATACTGTCGAAAAATAGAGGAAATTTTATTTTTTTCCCATATTGCCCGATAACGTCGCTATTTCCACGTTGACGTCTCTCTTGCCACATTGTCGTCTCTTTGTCCATGTTGTCATCTCTCTTGCCACATTTTCCAAATAGTCGTCTCTCTTGCCATGTTTGTGACATAGTCGTCTCTCTTGCCACATTTGTGACATAGTCATCTCTCTTGCCTTGTTTGTGAAGATAGTGGTCACAGTTGAGACATTGTGGAAACTAGGTTTTCCCCCTCCAATGGTCACCTAGTATTTTGACCAAGTCAACTTTGATTTGGTCAATAATCGTGAGAATTGTGACATTATAAAATCGATAAATATGTTTCATTTTATGAATGTTGGGACAATTTTGCTATAATAACGACACTTCAAAAAGGGTTTGTGGATCTTCTCGGCTAGAGTACAAATATTAAAAGACATTGTACTAGGGATCTTCTCATTTCATTTTAATTTTCTGGCCGGTCAAATTTTAAAGGAAACAACTATTAAAGGACATTGTACTAGGGCTAGAGTACATGATGGGCAATGATGACCTGTGAATGGGGCCAACGTTGAATTTTTTTCAAAATTTTTATGTATGACATCATACATCCTTGAGTCTTGAAACCCTCCCATACCCTCAAGGCATGTGTCTAGTCTAACCATGTCAAATTTCGATGCATGCAGGCACATATTGAAGAAATTTCAACATTGGCCCCATTCATTGCTCACTATGTGGGGTCGACACATGACATTTTTGGTGGTTGAATTGGAAGTTCCATGACATTTCAAGAGAGTTCCAACAAATATTTTACAGATGGAACCATTATGAACATTGTTAGAAATATGGATGATCTCAAAGGTTATGTGTTCAAGAAATCATACATCCTTGAGTCTTGAAACCCTCCCATACCATCAAGGCATGTGTCTAGTCTAACCATGCCAAACTTCGATGCATACAGGCACATATTGAAGAAATTTCAACATCGGCCCCATTCACTAGTGCTCACTATGCGGGGTTGGTGCATAACATTTGTGGTGGTTGAATTGGAAGTTACATGACATTTCAAGAGAGTTCCAACAAAGATTCTACGGATGGAAACAATGACATTTGACAAATATGAGATGCCCCATTATGATCGTTGTTGCGAACATAGACGATCTCAAAGATTATGTGGTCAGGACATCAAACATCCTTGAGTCTTGAAACCCTCCCATACCGTCAAGGCATGTGTCTAGTCTAAACATGTCAAATTTCGATGCATACATGCACATATTGAATAAATTTCAATGTTGGCCCCATTCACTAGTGCTCACTATGCAGGGTCAGTGCATGACATTTGTGGTGGTTGAATTGGAAGTTCCATGACATTTCAAGAGAGTTTCAACAAAGATTATACAGATGGAAACAACAACATTTGACAAATATGAGACGCCCCATTATGAACATTGTTGCAAACATGGATGATCTAAAAAATTATGTGGTTGGGGCATCAGACATATTCCTTGAGTCTTGAAACCCTAGTCCCATACCGTTAAGGCATGTGTCTAGTATAACCATGTCAAATTTTGATGCATGCATGCATAGTCTGAATAAATTTCAACATTGGCTCCATTCATTGCTCACTATGCGGGATCGGTGGAAGAAATTTCACTATGCTCATTCACCTTCAAGGTAGGCCCCATTCACTATGCTCACTATGATACATCCTTTGTATTGAAATTTCATGCAAACATGGATGATCTCAAATATTATGTGGGGACATCAAACATCCTTAAGTATCGAAACCCTCCCATACCTTCAAGGAAACTATCTAGTTTAACCATGTCAAATTTCGATGCATACGGACACATATTGAAAACATTTCAACGTTGGCCCCATTCATTGCTCACTGTGTGGGGTCGGCGGAAGAAATTTGTGATGGGTGCATTTGAAGTTCCATGACAAATTTCAAGATAGTTTCGACAACAATTCTATATAAGGGAATGATGAATGATGACAATGAGAGGTGTAGCCTGATGAATGTTGATGCAAATGTGGATGATCTCAAATATTATGTGGGGACATCATACATCCTTGAGTATTGAAACCCTCCCATACCGTCATGGACAAGAGAGTAGGTGCAATAAGGCATCACAAAATTAGTGAATATATTAACCCAAACACCACTAAAGAATCCTCATAGTCAACTACCACAAACATGACCCAACACTCAATGTTAAATGTACATGATATGGATTTGACGATCCAATCTCTTCATGTGGGTATCACATTGGTTGAAGGAAGTGACCCACTGCAAACTCTAAAGTTAAGCCAATTGCCTCCTCTACTTGTTCCTTTGTTAACCAATGTTTTAAATATCACATAGGAAGTGCCTCCAAAAGATATTATTGATGTTCATAATGATAAAGAGACAATCTTTTGAAGGGAAACAATCACTATTGGGCTTGAATTGTAAGATACAACAGAAGGTCAACATACCACAAGTAAAACAAAAAGGGAGGACGAAAGATGCAATGAGATTGAAAGTCATGACCTAGTATACCAAACATGGAGAGCTCAAGCATACATGTTCAAAACATGTACAGCACTACTTGAGGCGAAGAGAGGGAACTTAGATAAAGAAAACCTCCCAAGAAGTAAAAAACTATTGGTTCCACCTAGGAATCAAAGACATGTGAAGATGAAGATGAATATGAAGAGATGGAAGACATGTTGAAGGACTAGGGGCAAACATCAAAGTCATTCATACTAGTTCTAGCTCTAGGACTTTAGTATATGCCCAGGTCTCAAGATAGAAAGTACTAGGATGAATTGATGAAATGATCATTCAGATAACTCAAGATAGAAAGTACTAGGATGAATTGATGAAGGAATGTCATTGAGGACATGAATTGATGAATTGAGGACATGGTGGTACCAACTTAGAAAATAGAGAGATATGATTTTTGTCACCTGGAATGAAGTTCACTAGAATTAATAAAGAGTATTAGAGATAGTGGAAGAAATAAAATAGGATATTGGGCATACTTTTAAGTGATATAAGAGTAAAGTGGTGGAATACCAAAGGCACTTGGAAAAATCTAGAAAATATATCAACTAGTTCATAGATGAAGAAATAAAATTAAACTAAGGGTTTGTGAGTTTAATTGATTCCTCCTACCTTCATGCACGACTATATAAATGTAAATGCCTCGACTTATTTGGATGTTGAATATTAACTATATATTATGTGGGTAGTGGATGTGAGATATTGGGTCATGTTTTGGACCTATATTATTGTTGCATCTTGGTGAATGAATCAATGCCATGTAAGTATGTACTAGATTGTGCTCGAAGTTAATGGAATGAGGCCCTCCTTTAAATTTTTGGTTACCTCTATATTGTATGTTGGCGATGTCATTTACTTCTATTTTTTATATATTGTGTTAAATGAAAACATTGTGATTACATAGATGTTGTGTACTTAGATTTATATGAATCATGATCTATATGGTAATGTTCAATAGTTGAATGGGTAGAAGGAGGCTGCAATTTCATGTTAAGAGGTATGCAATGATAATTATTATTTAGTGTATTTATAAAGATAGGAAATGGTTGTGTTAGTCATATTTTTTTATCCCATACACAATCCTTTATGTCTCGACAAAATGCTTCTGGTGAGACCTGCCCCTCTATGGGGATTGAAATGTCAATGCCTAGACTACAATAGATCCCTTGTTAGACATTGATGCGGACTTAGGTCTCAAATTAAACCAACAACACATCCATGTATAAATATGAAATACAATCAACTATCATCACTTTAAATCACACTATCTAAGTCCATAACCAACAAAATAAGGATGCATTTACAATATTTTACAATCAAATACAATGTCATTAATGTATGTTTGTTTTTTCACAAAGCATAAGGACTCAACACTATATGGTTGATATAGTGAAGTATTATTGCCAAGTTGGTTTTCATTGCTTCTTTAAAGAAATTACTATGCAAAGTCTTCAAAATACAGAACTAGGTGGTCATGTTATATGTATAAAGAGTTGGATTTTGAAAATGATGATCAAACCAGAGAATATTACTAAACTAGCGTGGAACTAAAAAGCAAGAAGCGAGAGAAAAAATGTGAGTCTTGAGTTGAGAATTCTTTCAAAATCCAAGATATAGTCAGGGTTAAAAATAGTTTCTGATTTTTAATAGTTGAGAGAGGAAAAAAATGTATCTACCATATCTGATAAAAATCCAATAGGTACAAGCCACTTAAATGTGAACAATTCATCAATCATTAAGTCAAAGAGTGGGAGAGGGGAAGGATGAGAGAATGCACACAACATAATGCATGAGAACACTGTTCTATTTCACTGGTGTCGAAGGATCATGGATACCCTCATGAAGCTCTTACCTACAAAAGACAATGGTATAATATCCAAATCATATATGTTGGATCTTGCAAGATGTCAAAATTTGACAACTTTTAATGCAAGATCCCTATAACAGGTTAAATCATTATTCCTCTATTGAAGTACTGCATGTGTGTTTTATTCAAATCCAATCCTTCCAAAGGTCATGTGCAAACCACTAACGTAATTAACACATATTTTCATCAAGCATGAGCCCAATGAATCTAAAAACTATCACTTCAAAGAATATACTGATTGTAGGTTAATTCATTTAGGCCCACTTATCCAAAAGTGGATAACTAATTTATATTTCACCCCACCCATCCTCTAGTAGGGTTTGAACCATTTACCTCAACTGCCTAATCCCTTTGTATTATTTTCCTCTTTCATATGTTCATTTGAATGTATTAGGATAATTTATGCCTCTTGTAAGTTTCCCCATGCTTCAACTTTCATAGTACCAAGTGGATGCCACATCGACTCTCATTAGTCACACATATGGAGATAGCCACATGTGAACTTTCAAAAATATTCATTAGGATATTCTAGAGGGTCTAAAACCCTAACCCTAATCAAGAGTTAGGGTATGATAAAACCTAAATCCAACCTTAGATATTCATTAGGATATGTTAAACATTGAGTTGCAGGGGAAAGAAGGGTTTTCATTCCTATTGTATTGATTTGTTGTTCCATAGGTGAATAGAAAAAAAGGAGTGGGATATTTTGAGTAGAATAGAGGAAGTAGAAGACCATGTATCAACCATTCGAGTCACAGTGTCTAATGTAACTCCATAGTGAGTCCATGTCTCTTTATATCTTTTATTTTATATATGAGAATAAAATATCAAGGCACAATTCTCATCTTTTTGTTGGGTTATCTCATATTGGGTTTTTGATGGCACATATTGTGTTCATGGTGTGATGGTGTGCTCATTTTATTGTTGTAACTTCTCTTTATATTTTCCATTCATTTCATTATTTTGATGGTTATCATTATGATGTTACATTTTTAATTAAAAGTAAACACTACATAATAGAGGTTAACTTCATAGTATTTTGTAGTTACTTGTAAAATCTATTGTGACGAGCTGTCCAATGGAATATCCACAACAATTTACAAATCATATTGGTATTACAACAATTTTCTTTGTGGTATTTTTGGGATAATGAAAGATCCAAAAATCCTCATAAATAAATAAGTCTCAAACCCTAACCATGACAATTGAGTACACTAGCAATCCAAAGGATGACTAGTAGGAGAAATTTGCAAGACTAGAAACACAAGTCTCAAACATCTCCTACAATATGGGGATACTAATGTCAACTATAGAGAGCAAGTTTAGAAATTTCAAGGATCTTGGAAACTCTAACTTGGGCATTGTCTCTACCAAGAACCTCGAATATAAAGAAGAGCCAGAGAAAGAGAGACCAAGTTCCAAGATCACATATTCTTAGCCCCTAATTGAAGTGGAAGAAAAAGTGGACTCAAGCCCTATCAAGGTGAGATCGAAGCTATAAAGTTGAATCAAGGGTTGAAAAAGTTATTAGTCTATTTTTAATGTGCATAACATAGGAGAAGAGTAGAATATACCACTAAAGTTAGAGCATCATGCTCAAACTTGGTGGGAAATTCATATGAAGAGACTTAGACTAGAGGGTGATCCACTAATAGCTAAGTGGGAGGTGGTTAAAATTTTCATTAAATCCATGTTTTACCATATTGGGTGCAAATAGGACCATGATAGTCTCATGCGATCACTCATATATGGCATTGTCCACCTCAAGGTTTAGCTATAGAGAACTAATGGGGGGATTTTTTAGTGGGACTTCATTGGTGGGGGTGGGAAAAGGGGGTTTTCCATCACTAGGGGTCTTTATGGGAATAGAATAATATTAAGACAAAGATAAACACTTAGAGGTATGGTTTTATCCAGTGTCAACCTAGGTGGCACATAGGGATTGGGAAGTTCAATGCCAAATGATGTTGGTACAAGTCATTGGGGGCTTTGGTCGTAGTTTGATGATAGAAAAGGAGACTCGTGCCCATTCAAAGAAAATAATTTTATGCTTTCTCCCATTCATGAAATCGTGGCCATTCACAAGTAGAGATAGTTGAGAGCTCGAGCTCGCGGTTAGAGAAAGCTTGTGGAGGGCACAGGGAGAGAGCTCACAATCTGTGTGATTAGAGAGAGATTGTGGAGGGCACCAGGAGAGAGCTCACAAGCTGCAGGGTTAGAGAGAGCTCGCAAAGGGCACCAGGAGAGAGAGCTCGTAGAGGGCATTGACTAGGAGAGAGAGCTCGCGAAGAGAATGGTAAGTTGTTGAAAATACTTCTTTGTATTCTCATAAAATGCCTTAGGGTGATCAATGATGTCTTGAGCTTGGAATTCATTATGAATGTGGAGGATAATAGTGGCATCCATGTTGACCATTCCCAAATTCCGTAGAGCTCCCATTTGATCTTGAACCAGTGAAAAGGGCCCTTGAGTCTATGCCATCCAAAGCTTATCCTCTTGAAGAAAAAATTATAACCCTAATATTATGACAGTGCAAGAGACAACGATAAAAGGACAAAAAACCAAAATTATCTTAGCCTTCTTTTTAAAAAGATCGTATTTTGTTGCCTTGAATGTTGTGGGTAAATCTAGAGGAGTGATCAAAAGTTAGAAGCATTATTTCACGGTTCGAAATTTTGAGTTTAGCTTATGGGATTTGGACTAAGATTTTCTCCTTATAATTAGGGCTCTATAGTTAAGTCTTCAACGTGTATGGGCCTTATAACGCTTCTGATTTTTATTTTTTTTTATCTTTAGGAAGTCAAGTATGAGTTAGTGATTGTTGGAGGTGATTTAAACGTAGTGTTGAGACAAAGGGAAGTTTTGGGAGAGATCGGTAGAATGTTCCCTTGTCTAGTTTTTTTCTTGGAGAAGATGGAAACTCATAAATTGTGCAACCCAAATCCAATTGAGGTGGTCCAAACCTAGAAACATTTAGCATAGCAAGGAATAGGGTCGTGAAGTGACTTGATAGATTTATTGTCTCTAATGCAATTATGGAAAATATGGAAAATATCAAAACATGGAATAGGGATGGGAGGGAATATAATCATGTACCCATCCTCTTCATTAAGAGAAGGATGACAAAAATTCTCCAACCCCTTTCAAATTTAACTCTCATTTGTTAAAAAATGATGAGTTCACAGTGATTGTAAAGTCAAAATGAGAGGGCATGAATCAAATAATGAGGGTTTTCTATGTTTCAAATCTACACAAACCTTCAAAGAATAGAAAAGTATCTATATTAGTCAAAGAAAAAATACAACACCTCTAAAAAATATATCATAGAAGTGGAAGACAAAATCTCTAAATTGTTTAGTAAAACCCCAACTAGGCTCTTGATTGGATGTGAAAAGGCATAATTACATTCTTTAGAATCTATAAAAGGAACCGATTTGAATGTGAGGAGGTGAAGTGGAGATTAAAGAGAAGGAAAATTTGGTTATCTCAAGGGGCTGGAATACAAATTTCTTTCAAAACCATGCAAAAAGCACAAAAATAAGGAACACAATTTGGAAAATTCCCAAGTTGGATGGGAGCAAAGAAACAGATTCAAAGAAATAACAAAGTTGGGGTTAAATTTCTTCAACGATTTATATTCAACTCCAAATAGAACAAACATTGTTAAAATTCTTAAACTTGCATATTAATTCCCAAGATTCATAGATCAAGAAGGAAATGAAGACCTTTATACATAAGTCTCAAAGGAAGAACTAATGGAGGTAGCATTTTCCTTTCAAAAGGATAAAAACTCAAGTCTTGATGGGTGGTTAATAGACATTTTCAACCCTTTTGTGATTGGATGGATGTATTTGGTGAAACCCCTTCCTACTTTTCCTTTTTCCTTCTTTTGAGCAATAGAAGCACTCAAATGCAACTCCATGCCATGTTTATCAAATACACACATTCTCACTGTGGCTTGGAAAGTACTGTAAACCATTTTAAATAAGCAATGCAATCATGAATAAATGATGGAATTGGCATAAACCTTACCCCTAACATCAAAAATATGAATTGATTTTTCACATCAGGTATGCGACGATTTATAATTTTGCGTAGCTTGTAAATGTTGGTTTCTTTTGAAATTTGCACAATGCATATAAGATTCCCCAATGCTTCTGTGGAATTTCCCCTTTTGACATACACATCGACATTGCAAACATCATGGATACTACTAGAGTGTGATTTCATTGGTTATGATGGAGATTTAAGATTTGTTTGCACCACAATATTGGAATTCCTACATTGAATATCCTCCTCATTATCACCCACCTGAAAAGAATATCTATTATTAAATTTGAATCATAATTACACAACAATCCTTGCATTTAATACTTATGATTGCCTATAAAGTTTTCAAAAAAATATCACCTCAAATGATTTCTGGTTGTGGTGATTCCAGGCTTGCACATTCTAGTTGTGGACTCATGCTTTCAACATCTTCTTCGGATGGGAATTGTCTATGGTTTTCCCAATATTGACCTCCCAAAATCAACATTTGATGGTGTTTTTGGAGAGTTGTATTATGAAACCAACAGTTTATGGGGTTGTAGTGATGGAATCCTTATAATGTTTTCTTCATTTTAAGGAGTTGTTGGATGTGGTTGTCGAGGTGGTGTTAGGAATGTGAACATAGACATAGGGATTATGCATACATCATCTTGTTGAGTTAAAAATTATCTTTCTCCTTCACATATAATCTTTTGCAATATCACAAATTTGATGTGGTCAGCCTCCATCTAAATCAATCATGGCATTGGAACCCATGTTCAAGTAGGTGGAGGCTCAGATAATAAAATATATAATATTAGATCAATTTTACACTCCTTGGATATAAAGAGATGAGATCTGCCATGTTGATAATATATATGTAGTTGTGTGCACCAGTCTGGTCATTCTTCCATCAAAAAGATATATCTTCCAAGTAATATTCTACACTAGACTTTAGTAGATTTTTCCAAGCTATAAATATAGTATGATAAAGGCCAAGACTAGCATAGGAAGCTTCCATCAACAAAAGATTTTTTTCTTCATAAGCAATGCTTCCTAAGATTTCCTTTTGTTCTCTAGTGAATGGATGTAAATAAAGCATACTAAAACATACATATATTTCTTATTTACCTTTGAGTGTGTTCAATCTAGCCCTAATTTTCTGAGCCATTTTGTAAATGGATGAGCAATCTTCTCTATGATTGAACAGAATAACCACCTTAGAAATTTTTAAACAAAGGCTGAGGTTAGGTTTCCAAATATTTTATCTGAATCACATTTCAATCGAGATCAACTACTCTTATACATAAGTACTTTGCCTCCCTTGCTTCAATGGTGACAGACCAATGGGTAATCAATGTTGGGTGTGGGGTGTAAATACACAAGTACCCTGCCTCCCTTTCTTCAATGGTGATAGACCATTAGGTAATTAATGTTGGGTGTGGGGTGTAAATACACATTGTTGAGGCAACATGTGAATGTCTTTAATATGTACTTTGCATCTGCACAACTTCTCCATATTTTCTCTGCCTGGAGGGCATCCTGGATATTGATTGTATTTGTTTATTCTCTCTTCTGTCCCTTTACCATTGTCAATAAGCTCCTCATTTTTCATACCAAAGGTTGTTTCCACCTTTTCTTGGATTTCCTAGAGCAATGCTTAATGCAATCATGATGGGGATTTGTGAAATTTATTCATTTCTCCTCTGCCATAGTTGAAAGAAAGCGTCCAACTAAATAACATAATCCACCTAAGGCTCATCATGTCACCATAATATGGTATTAAGAGATTTATTGGTCATTGACAAATTGAGCACTTGCAATGTTGTAGAGAAAAACTATGATTCTAGACAGGAAGTATACAATATCCATGAAACTAATAAGCATAATTTTCCTTACAAGGAAAGTCAAAATTGTCACGACAGATTAAACAATAATAATTTTTTGGGGGAGAATCTAATCTCATTAGAAATCCTTCTTGTTCTGTTGGAGTAACCCTGGTTGAGTCTATATTATTTTATGAGTAAAGTGCATTGACACCATCCACATTATTTTCAAACATCTTGGGATTACATTCACTCCTTGAAATAATTAATGAATTCAACACCTACAACAATTAAGATGTGTCAATAATAGATAGGAGCAATGCATCCACAATGAATGTGATTTTGACATGTATTACGGACATCCCTAGTATCATATCTGATTGAGCAGATCATGTTAACACATCTCCTAGATGTCATATCATCTCATCCAACATAGCACAAAGGTATAACAACAAATCCATCAAACTCTATCAAATTTGGTTTAAAGTCATTTTCCTTCTCTTTGCTTTTCAATTATGTCCATTGTGTGCTTCCTCTTCATCAATAACTAAGATATAGTTGTATTGTGCTAGTTGTTCCTTCCAAACCTCTGTTTGAATATTTAAATCTTCCTAGAACTAAGCCAAAAACTCCATTTCCCTGCATCATGCTCATGGAGTATTGCAATCAAGTGTTTTACATAACCAAATATTATCTAGTGTATCATGACATGCATTTCCCTTCTTTCTTCATATTCAATAGAGTAATATAAATAAAATTGAATGGAAAGCTAAAAATCAAGATGAATTTTTGAACACTAAAGTCTCCTTTTCAAGGCATCAAAACAATGGTTTCTATCTTGGGCCCATAAAAAGCACCATTTCCTTTATTAATCTACCACGGTTTGATTAAATCTCCTTGAGAAGCCATGTAGGTTGAAAATTTTGACTCATTCTTCAGATATTCATTCCAGTCTATGTATGAAATAATATCTCCATTTCCCATAACCTATAGGTCAATAGGAGTTTGTCTTTCCCACTGGTAGATGTAGTCCCAATCTCTAATCTTGCTATAATGTATTTTTCATGTTTTCCCATGTATTGTTATAGATACTACTCTTGATTTATTGATGTTTGAAATAAGTGGGTAGACACAATTCCTTCCTTTAAAATAGCATATTTGCATCTTAATTGTCAATTTTTTTTCTATGACTCTAACAATAACTTTAATTGTATTTCATAGTCTTGAAATTTTTGCAAGAAGAGAAGAACTATCTCTTTCCATGAGATTCATTTTACACCTTGAAGCCATAAGGATTTGGTGGTTGCTACTATTGGGTTTGGTGAGGAAACTTGTATCATGAACCATATTTTAGGGAATCTAGATAGTTTCAACTTTCTTTTGAGGTTATGTACACTGTTAACAGTCTATGTCAGAGTAACTACCAGGTATCCAAACAGATAAGAAGGTATCGACATTGAATTTGATGTCTTGACTGAAACAGAGAGCACACAAAGAAGTGAATATGCCAGTCATCGAAGTGCATCAGAAATTTCATTCTTGTCTCTTGGGTAGAATATCAATTGTCAGTTTCATGGATTTCAATCTTTAAAATGTAAACATGGACAATATGGCATTAGGCCCAACACCTAAGGTGACTGAATGAAATTCCATCATGCATGACATGAAATTCATAGAAAAGGGTTTTCCATCTTCCATAGCAACCTTAAAGCAAAGAATCTTCCATCTAACTAATTGCAAAGGATCTACCATCTAGCTAATTTCCTTGAAGCGTTTGTATGTATTACTAAAAAATTAATTAGTACCACCCCAAATAAGGACATGCTAATTATAGAAGTGAAAAGAATTGGTTTTAAATATAAGAACCCTGTCATTAATATAAAATTGGGGCAAAAATTAGCATGCTCCCACTTTCTCTCTTTTGGTAATACCATCTTATGTTGGAATTGGTCTTTTGGGAACATGTGCAAATAGATCCACTACACTTCAATTGGTTTGACAATTTGATCTGTATTTGAGCAAGGTGGATCTTGATCACAATCTAGTGTATCTTTATCTATATTTGAAACAAGAATATTGGCATATTATATTTATTCTCAAACACTTTCAAAATGGAAAAGATGTTATAAGCTTCTATCCTGCATCTAGGGACTCTGTTGTTGAAGCTAACTCTTGATATTTATCTATACCAGTATCTGATCTTTCTGATTTAATTACAAACAATAGAAAATTGGGGTGAAATACCTCTGGATAATGGCCATTAACAGGAAATTGGGAAAAATACCTCCCAATAATTGCCAATAACAGAAAATGGGGGTGAATGGAAATATATGGTTCAAATTTTAGAAGGTGAAATCCATTTCTCTGCTCTCCTCTCCCAAATACCCGTGGGTGAAGGGTTTTAGAGATAATTTTTTTTAAATAAATTTGGGGCTATGTATAATGAAACCCCTTAGGCCCCTCTATGGAAAAAATTCTCCCAGTCAAAATTTTAAGCCTTCTAATTTCTCCCATGGGCGAAATGTCGCCCCTAAAATTTTATATGTAGATCAATGTGTTGTAAAGGACATGATTGATAGTTTCGAGGTGGTTGCCTCAGGATATTGTGATGAATTTTGTCAAATGTGCATAGTGGGAAATAATCTTTCCTCAAATAGAAACAAGTGTGTTGATATGGTAGCCAATGTCAATGACACCAGCATGTTATGGCATCAACATGTCAATCCCACAAAATATGGATCTTTGTGACACAAGAGTTGACTACATATGGTTGATGAAATTCCATGGATTGAACCATCCAATGGTGTTTGTGATGGGTGTGTATTGAGGAAGCATAATCAAGAGTCATTTCCTAAGAACAAAGCGAGGCAATATTCTCGATCCATTGTACTGATTCATAGTGATATTCATGGGCATGTGGCTTACACCTTCTAATGGTGGGGGAGGCAAGTATTTTCTCACCTTCATTGATGATTTTTCCTACTTTCTTTGGGTATACACCATTAAATATAAAGATGAGGTGTTTGGAGATTTTAGGGAATTCTAACTCTTGAGGAAAATCAAAGCATCTAGAATATCTATTGTCTTAGGATTGATGGTGGAAGTGAATATATTAGCAATGATTTCCACTCATTTCTCATAACTCAAGGATTTTCTTACCAAATAAATATTTCTTACACTCCACAACAAAATGTAATAGAACATAAGAATAAGGCTATTATGGAGATGGCTCACTGTATGCTTCACTCCAAGAAAATGAAGCTTACATTCTAGTGAGAGGGAATTGTTTGCATAGATCATATAATGAATGCAACACATACTCATGCTTTCACATGTACAACTCCCTGTGAAAAATGGTATGTAAACAAACCTTCAATCTATTTCAAATTTCAATTCTTTTGGATCTAGTGCATGGACTGATGCTCCTAATGAAGGAGAAACACATCAACATCTCCAAACTCATACTACAAAGCTATGATTCACTGCAACAAAACTTTTTAGGGTTATTTCCTTTATGATCCCACCACTCATAGGGTGGGTGAATATAGAGAGGCACCCTTTCATGAGTTCCTACTCATAGTCTACTAGGATCTCTCCCAATACTCCTTTCACATGATTCTCGATGTGCTTTCCTGGATTGTGCCTCCTCATATTATGATGCATGTCTTCCTTTGTATGATTTCTTTAATGTGTTCATGTATCTCTCACCTTCATAGTGTGATGTTCCTACTTCTTAGCAAGCTCCTTCGAGCACTCCATCTATAGTGTCTGGAAAAATAACTAGGGCTAATGAGATTGATGATTCATCTAGCCTCATACCAATCATCGTTTATTCTTAGAATGCTCCTTTCAATCCTCCATCCAATGAGAAAATCAATGATGATGACCATGATGGTGATGATAATGATGACTTCTTGGGAGGCCCATCTACTAGTTACTCTCCCTCTGTCTCACCCAAATCCTCTACCTAAGTGGGATATCTCCACCATTATTTATGCAACTAAGTTTCTTATTGTTCCCAAGAGTTATCAAGGGAATTTTCTAACTCCGCCTCAAACTATTATTACTCAGGCGGTTGACATTCCTGCAAAATACCAAGATATTTCCCTCAAGTCACTCTAGAGCATGATTTATATTGTTGAGGAATCTTGTGGATTTTTTAGGGAGCCATGTGGATTTTAGGGGGGAAATACCCTTGTTCTTCATTGAGGAAAGAATACAAATCTTGTGATATAATGATTTACCTCTATGGCCCTAGTTCAAATTGAGAAGAAGTGTTAGAATTATTGGTGTAATATTCACATGTGGCCATGACACACTCATATGTATCGTTAATGTATTTGTGATCATAGATAAGACCATCCTTTAATCATTAATTATAATACTATGGATTGGTTAAGTCCAACCTAGTCAAACTTGTACACGTAGGCTCATCAACCCCTCATAGGGGTAGCAACCTACTTGAGTTGTGTATAAATACACCATAACTCTCATTTGTACATCATCGTCTTGTGATATTCTTGATCTCTCTTAAGTGCTTTATGCCTAAAGGCATTAATAACAAATCTCGTATTTGTTACTTAACAATGTACTTTACTCTCAATTGCTCGCTCCCTTTTGACATGTATAGGCCACCTTTACCTTTATATCATTTCTTCTCCTTGGGTTCATATTTCTGACGAGGGTAGTGTTTTCGTTGAGTTAAAGTTCCACCTTTCTTGTTCATTTTTTTCAGAAATACCATGATTTGGGTTGTCTTTAAATTGTCCAAAAAATCTTAGGGTAAAGTTACATGAGAAAAATTACCAACATAATAGGATACTAGAAAGAGTAACACTATGTTAATCATTATGAGCTTATTGTGATACTAATAGGATACTAGTAATGAACTAGTGTTACATCTTGATTGACTGACTGTTTCTGTCATTAATGATTTTATAGGACGTACAAGCAAATAGGTATTTGTCAAATCTATCTTCATTGAGTGAGGGAAGTTTAGGTAGAATACAAGAAAGTGAGACATCTAGTAGGTCTAACAGGCGGAGATCAACAAGAGGTGAGAAGATCAAAAGAAAATTCTATAAATGCATGGAATTTTTTCTTATAAAAGGGGGATCATTTTCTTATGATCATGAGAGCATAGACTACATTGAGGTTCCCTTGATGTACAAACATATAGTGAAACAATGGGTACCCAAGGATCTTCCTAAAATAAACATTGATTTTTGTGTAAATGAAAGGATATACCGGATTGCTCCATCGTCATTACATGGTTTGGGGCTATTTTCCATGGATGGCATAAAGGTTTGTTACGATGGATTAACTGAATTGATGGAGTACATCGGACCCTGTTATATCTACAAAGATTGGATACGAATAGTCCAATATAAAAAAAGTATGCGAAGATAATAGTGCCTCTAACAATGTACCAAATATGTACCAATCACACAAAAACTATAGATCAAACTATGAATCATCAAGATGTTATGAGGAGTTATGTGGCATTCCACATATCACTAGAAATGGCATGACATGTACTATCCATATAGAATATTCTTACATGTACTATCCATCTAGAAAAGTCTTACCTACATATTCACTGATCTTCATGCCTTTATACCTCAAACAAACTTGGGTCCCTTACCCATACCTTTTTGGTAATGGAATTCACTACCAGACTTCTCCAAGGGTTGACATCATTATACAATATCACTCTCCAAGGGTTGACATCAATCTACAATATCACTCTCAATGTTCTGACAACCTCCCCCTTTGGAATTGATGGAAACACTTAGTCGTGATAAAATTCATGCTCATACTCCTCATTAATGTTTCTATCTCTCCCCTTTTGACATCAATGGAAAAGGGTATCTCCCTTTGGGACTGCTCCCCTGACTAAAATCTACTTGGGGTTGCTCCCCCTATACAAATGCCTTTGATCTATCTCCGTGTTTCTAAGCCTTTGATTACTCTCTCTCTTTTCATCTAAATAATATCTTCCCCTTTGAAAAAGGGTATCACTCTGATGCAACACTGAATTCATATGGATCATGCTTCCCCTAGGACCATTGCTCCCCCTAGAATCATGCCTATGTTCTCTCTCTCCAAGCATATAACTCTCTATCCATGCATCTAAGAAATATTTCCTCCTGGAATCATACCTCAGTTCTTACCTCTCTATTTGGGAGTCAATTTGGTGGCTTGATTTCCAATTCCAAGGTCGGAATTTCAAAACGGGAATTCCATAAAGAAGGTCATAGTTGTTAAGGAAGTAGCCAATGCTACAAGATGAAATGGTACGAAAGGAATAATACATAAATCAATTGTGTTACCAACCACTTTGATGTCACATAGTATGATCCCTAGTTGCATAATTTCAATGTGAAATCATAGCATAACCTCATAAATTTAAATACTCAATCGTAGCATAACCTCATAAACCAAAACAAATAATCATAATGTCCAACGTTTAACTGAATCACTTGCACGCAAGTGTCCTCAAAGAATAAACAGTGTTATGAAAATGTGATCACTAGAGCTAGATGTTACATACACCCCCTCTTGTTTTAAACTATGTCCCGAAGTTTGTACAATCTAACAATAAAAACAATAAATATAGTTGTTACTAATCTATATATCAAACTATCAAAATAAATAAGGAAATTGTCGACGCATTTCATATGCATCCTCCCATGTAGTAGCATGTGGACTATAATTGTCCCACTAAACCTTGACCTTATCGACTATTCGATGTCATAGTTGTCAAGTGCGAAGGTCCAGTATGTGGATTGGCTTCGCTATGAGAGAACCCTCGTCCAATACCTGCAATGAACTGAAGTCAATAACATTTGAAGGATCTTAAATATAATGCCATAAAACTGAAACATGAAACACATCGTGCATACGCCTC
Source organism: Picea mariana (assembly GCA_032191745.1). Lineage (NCBI taxonomy): Eukaryota > Viridiplantae > Streptophyta > Pinopsida > Pinales > Pinaceae > Picea > Picea mariana. The sequence continues at coordinate 4,278 of JASDQU011248264.1, read as the reverse complement.
AAAGAATCAGGTAAGGCTAGTCGGTAAGCCACGAGTCCTTTCTTTTCTACAACTTCAAAAGGCCCACAAAATTTGGAGAGAGTTTAGAACCCTTTCAAAACTTAATTGAACTCTTAGGTGGCTTCACCCACAAAAATACTTTATCACCAATATCATAACTACAGTCAATACGATGTTCATATGCGTAACTCTTTTATCGTTCTTGTGCTTCCTTAATCCTTTGCCTTATGGTTTGCATCTGATCTTCCATTTCATGAATCACTTCTAGTCCCACTAGGACTCTATCCTCTAGTCGATCCCAACTCAGAGGTGTCTGACATGGTCTCCTGTAGAGAAACTCAAAAGGTGCCATCTTTATCAAACTTTGATAATTGTTATTATATGCAAATTCTACTAATGGTAAAAAAAATTCCCAGTGTTTCTATTGATCCATCACATACATTTGAATCATATCCTCTAGAATTTGATTCATTCTTTTTGTTTGTCCATCGGTTTCAGGGTGATATGTTGTACTGAAATTTAATTGTGTTCCCAAAGCCTCTTGGAAACTAGTCGAAAAACGTCCAGTGAATATCGATCCTCTATAAGATATTATCTTCCTTAGTACACCATGCAATCTTACAATTTCATTTACAAAAATTCTAGCTATGTTAGGTGCTTGATACGTCATACGAACTANGTCAAAGTTTTGACAACTACAAAAATAGAATCGTGTCTACTTTACATCAATGAAAATCCAACAATAAAGTCCATCGATATAACCTCCCATTTCGATTCAGGAATCACATGTGGTTGTAATAATCTTGCTGGTGTGTCTATGTCCAGCCTTCGCTTGTTGACATTCAATACATCTCACCACATAGTTAACTATATCAGTTTTCATTCCCTTCCAAAATAATAAAGGTTTAAGGTCTACCTTAATTTTCGTGACTCCAGGATGAGCCATATACACCGCTCGATGAGCTTCATTGAAAATTAAATTTCTCAATTCGTCATTTGGTGGTACATAAATTCTTCCATTATACCTTAGTAGCTCATCACTGTCCAAAGAATATTCCTCATATCTAGGTATCATTAAGGTATATTTTCCGATATTGTCTTTTACTTCCTTGTACCAGTCGTCATCAATATGCAATGCCAAAATATTTTCTCGAATATTCATCCTTAGGGGTATTACTAAGAAAATGCGAGGTCTCTAACTCAATGCATCTGGTACTCTATTAATTGTTCCCTTAATATACATGATTTCAAAATTGTACTCACTTAAAAGTTTTGACCAACATATTTGTCACGCATTCAAATCACTTTGAGTAAAAATGTGTTGTAATACACTATGATCAATTCTCAACTCGATTTTTCGTCCAATAACGTAATGTCTCCAAACTCGTAAGGCATAAACAATCGCTAATAATTCTAAATCGTGTGTTGCATAAGTCTCTTCATGCCTTCTTAGTTTCCTTGAAATATACACGATAACTCGGACTTCTTTCATTAGTACTCCGCCCAACCCTTCCTTGGATGTGTCACTGCATACCAAGAATTCTTTGTACATATCCAGAACTTTCAATATTGGTGTTGTTTTTAGTAATTCTTTAAGCTTCTGAAATGCTTTAGCGCATTTCTATGACCATACAAATTTCTTATTCTTCTTTTGCAATTCTATAATTGGGTTTGTTATTTTTTAAAAACATTCGATGAAACATCGGTAGTAACATGCTAACCCAATAAAACTACATACCTCTTGCACGTTCATCAATGTTGTCCATTCCATAATATCCTCTACCTTTGTTAGATCACAACGATACCTTCTCTAAAAATAATGTGTCCCAAATAGTGAATCTTCATCTGATAAAAAGAGAATTTTGTCAACTTTCCATACAACTTGTTTTCTCTTAATAATTGCAAAACAAAGCTCAGATGTTCGTCATGCTCCTCCTTCATCCAAGATTAAATTAAAATATCGTCAATAAATACATGTAAGAACTTGTCCAAGTACTCCCAGAACACCCCATTCATTAAACTCATGAATACACTAGGGCCATTTCTCAAACCAAATGGTAATAAATTAAATGTGTAATGTCCAAATCTTGTCTTAAACGATGTTTTAGGAATGTCTTCTTCTTTGATTCGCAACTGGTGATATCCCGATCTCAAATCAACATTTGAAAATACGGTCGCTCCCTTCATTTTATCAAATATATCATCAATTCTTGGTAACTGGTATTTATTCTTGATCTTGGCTTTGTTTAATTGACGATAGGAAATTCAAATCCTTCACGATCTGTCCTTCTTTCTTACAAAAATTACTAGCGCACCCCACAGTGATACACTTAGAAGTCCCAAATCCAACAACTCCTTCAATTGTATCTTTAACTCTTGCAATTCAGGTATCAACATCCAATATGGAATTCTAGAAATTGGTTTTGTTCTAGGTTTTAGATCTATAGTAAATTCCAATTCTCTATTTGGCGATAAACCTAGTAGTTCTTTAGGAAAAACATCGACAAACTCCAATACTACTGGAAATTCTTCCAATATTTTTGCATCACCTTTTTCATTAAGCTCTAATATGGCATTCAACTTACATCCCTTGCGCATATTTTTCTGTAATTGTAGGAAAGAAATAAATCTTAACAACACTCCTTGGTTTCTTCCTACAATTACTCTATTCTATCCCAAATCATCAATTAAGATTAATATTTTCATCTTATAGTTAAGTATCACGTCATGCTATTCTAACCAATCCATTCCAATCACAATATCGTAGGATCCAAATATGGTGAAAAAAAGGTTTACACTTGCGACGAATTCACCCAAATCGATAATACAATCTTTAACCTTTCCTTCAACTTTTTTCTTGGCTCCAGATGCCATTTCTACATATCTAAAATCGTCTTGTTCGACTACCTTCACCCTAATTCTTTTAAGCGTAGCACTAGATACAAATTTTCAGTAGCTCCTAGATCTATCAAAATACTAAATGATCTGCTATCATACTTGAAGTCTCAAGCACTATAGATTGATGCTTGGTATGGTGGTTATTCACCACTGCATGAATCCTATGGGCCTTTCCTAGATCTTCTACTATCATTTTTGTTGTTGATCCAAAATTTCTCGCCTTTTTGATAGGAAAATCTCTTTGATAGTGTGGCTCTCCACAATTCCAACATCCTTTCTTAGAGTTGGTGCTCCTAGTTCCAGAGGAAGAATTTGTTGGTGTAGGGTTCTGAGGTCATGATCTGTTTTGTGAAATAGATCTATATTGTTGTTGTTGTTGAGGGTGATGCAACTGTTGTTGCGGTGGTGCTCTATACGGATTCCTCTTATTGGTAGCCTTTATGCATGGCATAGAAAATATAGGCCCTCTGGGTGTATCACGATACCCAAAAGTTTGTCTAATTGGTGTCTACTACTGCAACGCTCTATGTGGCATATGTCATGTTTGCCTGGAAAGAGTCCTACCCTGACCTTGACTGTTCAACTCTTCTTTAGTGATAAAATATTTATGTACTGCATCTTGCAAAGTCTGAAGCATCATGATCCTCACCTTAGCATGAATATTGCACTTGAGACCAAAAACAAACTTATTCACCTTTAACTTTTAAGTGTTCAGATGTAGAGCATATCTCAAAAACTCCATAAAATTATCTTCATACTTAGGTATTGTGCGACTTCCATGTCATAAAACATTGAATTCATTGATTTGGCACTCAATAAACTCCTCAAATAGGTACCTCTCTCAGAATCGTTCCTCAAACAATTCCCAAGACACGTCTTCAATGGCCATATTCAGTTGTGGTAAGAGTGTATTCCACCAAAGAAGTGCACTTCCCTTTAGCTGAAAAACTTCCATACGAACTTTCATGTTGGAAGCATAATCACACAATGTGAAACACATTGTTATATTCTCCAACCAATCTTCGACCGCTAAAACGTTCATGGAACCCAAGAACTCGGGAAATTTTACCTTCTCGAGTTCTCTATGAACACTACCACTAACTATAGGAGGGAGTTGTGAACCCTCATTGGGTACAAACTCCCTACCCTCATCGCAATCAAGACTGTAGTGTACCCTTTTACACTACCCAGGTTTCCAAACCCCTCAATTACCATTCTATACATGAATGTTTACATAATTGATACAGGAATTATAACCACATGCATTTAACAGAATTAAACACATTTAAATCTCAGAGTAAAATATATAATTCACTCCTGCAACTAAGCAAACCATAACATTCAACAGTAAATTCATTTAAACAGCGGAAAACATGATAC
>JASDQU011248262.1:9406-25566 GCA_032191745.1 Picea mariana | reverse complement strand
CCTGCGCGCTCGGCGCAGACGCTTAGACACTCCATCTCGTGCAAAGAATATAACACATAGCCACCAGAAATACACCGTGGATCTATGTATTAGAAAGTGTAAATTCAAACACAGCCACGAGACATAGAAAGTGGATCTGTGTGTCAATTCAAATCATAAATATTCCATCGCAACCTAAGCCAAAAAGATAAGATTCAGGGTCTTCAATCCCATTGTCCATAAGTATGAATCTAACCATGCAATTACAGGTGTTGAAGTCGAACATGGTAGAAACCACTTGATTACCGATCATTGATGAAAACCGTTAACAAGTGCAAGGGTAATCACCATTGATGTCAATGACTCCAAAGGTACCTTGGTACAATCCAACGAATGTGAATAAATGAGATGAAGTCGAACACTCGATGAAATCTCTTGATCAAAGACCAATGATGTGAATCCACTGTCGAGAGCGAAGAAACCTGCCATTGAGGCATGCAGGTTCTAAGGTACTAAACGATTTCTAAGTCTTGTTCCTGGATGATGAGTTGAAGTCGACAGGAAAAAGACTCATCAAAGGAGGGCCTTGATGTATCCCCCATCAGTGACACAAAATAAGTAACAGATTAAGGGTAGATCAAAGCATGAAAATGATTCAAAACTGACATAGGGAAGGCCAACATGGTAATAAATGACAATGCAGATGGCCGACTTGAGGGAGGGCTTGTTTGGACTTCTCTTGAACATATGAATGAAACGACAATGGTCTTGGTAGAATTGACTCAAAAATGACCCAAGATATGAATTCGAAGAAGGTCGGACGAGAGACAAATGGATTTCCCAACTCGGATTCAAATGAAGAAGGGGGTGTCATGTTCAAGATCGACTAGTATGACCACTAACACAGGTACAGAAAAAAAATTTCTTTCCCAAATTTTCCCCCACCATTTCTGGTGAGTACCTCTTTATTTTTACACAAGCTTGAGGAGGATAACATATGCTTGTTGATATAGGCTCATCCTTCGGACGAGTCCCTCGAAGTATTTTTAACAAACCCCTAAGAAGGAGTGGTTCGGTCCCATGTGGGTCTTTCGATGTTTGTTTAACGAGTCCAAAGATAGAAAAATCGACAGTTTTTCATGTTTATAGAGTCTGAAAAACACTTTAAAGAGAACTCTCTCAGTTCCTTTTTCGTAAAATAGTTCGACATGACCAAAAAAGTGATAAACTATTTCCCATCGAACGTTTTATTCAAATACTTTTACGAGCGTGAACAGAACAAGGTCGCTCGACAATCTTTTCATTTTTATGGAGTGTGAAAAGAGATTAAATGATACTCCATGTGAGTCGCTTTTTGTGTTACTAAGACGACTACGAAAGGACAACAAAATTATACTCGGTTTCATTCTCATAAATTTTCGAGCACGAGAACGAATGAAGAGTGAACTCGAGGTTTTACTAAAAAACCCTAAAAAGTATCGATATGCGTAACGAAGAGAAAACAAATTACGGAACAAAGATCCATACTCCGTTAATTAGGACTCTAGTCTTCTTCTTGCAAGAAACAAGACATTCACGAGACTATTATTTTTGAGGGTTTATAACCAAAAACATTTATATAATATAAAATATTATGAAAAAGGGTAAAAAATGAAATAAATAAGAGTAAGAGCTCTTTTTTACCATTTCATTTGTATTTGGTCAAGAACTTGTCTAAAAACCCCTTTTTCACCCCTTACTTCAGTGGTTGATTTCGAGGAGCATAGGCGATCAATCGATGAATGGTTTCCGTGAAAACAGTAAGTCCTTCATCTCCTTCCTTTTCAATGGTTTAAAATTTGTTTTTGGTGGTCAAAAAATGATTTTTTGGGCGATTTTTGGGCCGGTAGGCATGCTTTAGGGCCACTACAGGTGGCCAATATCGGGCCCTGCAGAAATCAAGGATTTACGCAGGTGCCCAATGGCTCGCCTGTGGAAATCACGCACTGTAACTGAAGCTCATTTGTGGCAGTCAAAAACCAAAAAAGAAAATCAAGCGTTGAACCAAAAATAATTCCAAAAAAGATGGATAAGGGTGCTAACTGTCCTCTCTTACTTCCATGCAGATGTTTGACTGCAAAAATGTTGGAATGGAGAGAATGTGAGCATGAATATGATGACTCTATGGATTTGAATGATCCAGGAACCATCGATTCTCTTCGGCAATGTGGCTTATTGAAATTTTTCAAGATCCAGGGCATGAGAGCCCAATAGAGACTATTAGAGTACTTGGTCCATATGTGGGACGCGGAAAAACAAGTATTTCACATGGGTGTTCATGTCCTTTCCTTGGACATTGAGGATATTTATTTTCTGATGGGGCTATCCCATCGTGGGGCATGCGTGACTCTGACAGGGGGTCGAGGTGGTGGCTTGCCGATGAGCGACTATATCCATCGACACTATGAACCGGATGTCGAAAGGCACAAAGGTAAAGTGGATATCCAAGGTGTGTGGGATCTGAGTCTCGGAACAATCCTCTTTACCATTGCATGGATGGCAGAAAGCGCGTCGCCACACATGGTGCTCCAGAGTTATTTTCAATATGCCATTGAATGTCGGGAACCTCAAGTATTCAATTGGTGTGACGGTGTGTTCTGTAGTATGAAGACACAACTCACTAAAAGAAAGAGAGGAGGCCTAAAGTTTGGGTATGGGTCCATTTTGGTGTCCTTCTTCTTAGAAATATTCCCTCATTTGTGGCTACAGGTAGAGTGGGGAATACCAGCCCCACAAGACCCAAGAATGAAATGGTGGTGTGACCTTATGGATCGAAACGTAGCGGGTCCTATTATCAAGTACAATGATGCATTTTTTGACTGGTTAAGGCCCCAAATATTGATGATTGATGATTATGTGTATGTCGACCTGGACTTTCGGGGCGATCCCGACTTGGCACTCCCTGAGGGATTTCAGTGGGGAGATCTAGGTAAGAAAGACATTTTGTTCTTTATAGTGTTTTGTGGTTTTTTAGGATATTAGATGTTTTTTGTGTTTTCGATCTAAAGACTAATCATAGACTTTTGACTATGCAGATGTAGGTCCAAATCAACCTCCGGGCACATCGCCAATTCAAAGGTGAGGAGAGGCACGTGTGGTAGCAAGGTGTGATGCTAACGACTATGAGGCGATGGAGCAGAACTTATAAGGCTTGACGACAGGCATCCCCGACATGTCAATCGAGGAGGTCCCGAGGCATTATCAACGCCATACTGTAGGCGTGTCTGGCTCACTTAGTCAATTACTTCGCAGGGTAGCACGGGCAGTAGTGTGCTATTGCAAGTGGCATCCATGATGCTATTTTGTAGGAGCCATGGGCTCTATATTTTGATATTTTGGTCCTTGGATGGAAAACACTTTTTTGTAAAACATTTTCATTATATATATACATAAGGCTTCTATTGACTTACTCTGGTTTTATATACAATGTGTAATGTGTAATTGGATTTATAAATGTCTCAAATGTCTATCTAACACATAATTAGCTAGAGCATTAGTTAATGTATTTAGACATCTAGGAATGTGTTGATATTCAATATAATCAAAATAACGTTCCAAGAGGCGATTTCGTAGATATACCCGTAACAAAGTAGGACTTCGGATAGTGTAGACATGACTTATCTAGAGTACTACTAGCTTCAAATCAATTTGTACAACGAAGTAACGAATCCCAAGTGATATAGCATCAGTCAATAATTCAATGATTGTGTTATATTCTGCGATATTATTAGTTGCACGACCAAGGAAAACACCTTGTAAATTGATAAGTTCGTTGGTGGGTGCATAGATTGCCTAAGCAATAGAAGATAGGTTCTGAGTACTACGGCTAGCACCATTGGCGAAGCCAATATAGGGTAGAGAAGACGTTGACATCTGGAAACCAAGAACAACGCAAGATAAGCAGTTGAGGGTTGAAACCAAATAATGAAAAACACACAAAAGTAACACACAAGAGTATGGTACAGTAAAAGTACAAGCACTCATGCAGAGACAGCCTAAGCATAGAACTTATTCAAGTAAAGCCCATTTCTGGGTTCACTCAAAGGAATGTCATCACAATCTACTAACTTGTAAGCTCCCTTCTCTAACACTCGTTTGACGATATATGGACCACGCCACATAGATTCAAATTTTTTGGCTCCTAGAAGATCACGATCTTGGTCATAGAGGAGAACTAGAACTTCCTCAGAGAAAACACGTGGCTTGACATGTTTGTCATATTGGGATTTTACCTGTTTCTTCTGGGTTTCAATAACTAGGGTGGCATCATGACGGGTCTCATCTAATTGCATAAGATACAATAGACGTTCCTCTTTGGTAGAGGTGTTAGGGAGAAGTTCAATGGCTAGATTCAAAGATGGTATTTCACATTCAATCGGGAGAATGGCTTCAATGTTGTAGACTAGTTGAAAGGGGGTAAATCCCATGGTAGACTTCACAGGCGTCTGATAGGTCCATAATGACGAAAACAACATCGTGTGCCAGGTGGTATTATGGATTCCTGTTATCTGATGAAGCATAGTGATAAGGATTTTATTTATTGCTTCAACTTGGTCATTGGCCTGTGGATAGTAGAGGGTTGTGTTTTCATGTCGAAGACCCAACTTGTCGGTAAGTTCAGTCATCATAAAGTTTCAAAAATGGCTACCATGATCAATAACGATAGCTTGTGGGATCCTGAATCGAGTAATAATATGATTAAATATGAAAAGGGTTGTAGTTTTCCCAATATTGTCGAATGTGGGCATCGCCTCGGCTCATTTTGTCAAATAATCCATGGCTACGATAATGTATCCATGCCCCCCAACCGAGTGAGGGTTACATGTCATGAAATAGATACCCCATTTTGGGAAAGGTTCGACAAAAACTACAGGGTGTAAGGGAGCGGGATGGGATCTTATTTTATTATTATACATTTGGAAAGAATGGAATTTTTGGACGGCGGTAATACAATCTTTAAATAAAGAAGGCCAAAAATACCCTACTCGTAAGATATTTTGGGCAGTAGCATACCCAGACATGTGACTACCACATGCTCCAGAGTGGTATTCATTCAAATCTTTCTTAGCTTCATCATAGGTGAGACATCGTCAAAAAACAGAGTCAACCCCACGGCAATAAAGAGTGTCACCAAGGATAATGTACTGACAAGCTTGGTAACATATGCGACAACGGTCAGTGCTAGACAAATCGGGCCTGAAAGTTTGAGTTTGGAGATAGATAATGATATCCCCATACCAAAGGTCATCAAAAATGATCAGAAAAAGGGATTCGTCGGGTAAATAATCCTCTGCTACATTCTCTATCTCAGTGTAGGGAAGGTCACATATCAGTTCGGCAAACACCAAGGATTTCTTAGACTTAGCACATTCAAATTCTAAGTCAAACTCCTGGAGAATTACTATCCATTTGGAGTATTTTCCTCCTAGCAATTGGCATGTAAGAATGTGTTGCATGGGGTTGCAATCGGAAATTACAGTGGTCTTGCGTAATAAGATATAGTGACAGAAACATTGGACAGTGTGAACAGCTGCCAAGGCCGGTTTTTCAACATGTAAGTATTTGGCTTCGGTAGTTGTGAGAATCCAACTCAAATAATAAATGACATGTTCATCATGTGAATCATCTTCTTGGACTAGAACCATGGCGATGGTAGAGTCTATAGCAGCGAGATAAAGGAAGTAATCTCGACTATAATCGAGTGGGAAAAGTAATGGGGTACGGGTTAAAGTTAGTTTCAAAGATTCGAAATATTTGTTGGCAATGGAATCCCACACGAACTTAGAACCTTTCTTGAGCAGTTGAGTAAATCCGAGCGTTAATTGAGCATAGTTCAGGATGAAACAATGTAAAAAGTTTGCCTTCCCTTGCAAACTTTGAAGCTGGCGAAGTGAAGAAGGAGGAGGGAGATTGAAGATCGCCTCGACCTTCAAAGGATCGACCCTGATCCCCTGGTGTGACAAGATAAAAACTAGAATTTGGTCAGACTCCACATAGAAAACACATTTGTGTTGGTTTAAGCATATACAATAGAACCGACGACGAAGGAAAATGGCTCGGAGGTGTGCCAGATGGTCACTACAATGCATGGAATGCACCGGTATGTCATCTAGATATGGTTGTACAATGTTCTTAATATCATGAAAAGCATAAGACATGGCACGTTGAAAAGTTGCACCGATGTTATTTAAACCGAAGGGTAGTTTCCGGTAGGCAAAGGTGCCCCAAGGACAAATAAAAGCGGTTTTGTGTTGATTCATGAACAAGATGTTGATTTGATTATAGTTGGAGAAATTGTCCATTAAAGAGAAGATTTCACTCCCGGTGCAATCGTCGATGATCTGGTCAATGAAGGGGGTGGGAAAGTTGTCCTTAGGACAATCTTGATTTATATCCCTATAATCGACGTAGACACGGATCGTACCTTGTTTCTTGTTAACCAGAAGGAGATTGGATACCCAATCAGTTAAAGCCACAGGATAAATAAAGCCATCTTTAAGAAGTTGACTTCGAGCCTAATAGCAGCTGATTTACAGGGGTGGACCAGACGAAGTCTCTGTCTGGCGGGTCTAGCGCCCGGGTATGTCTTAACTTCATGTACAACAATATCAGGGTCAATATCTGGCATCTCTTCATAGCTCCAAGCGAAGATGTCACTAAACTCTTGGAAACGTGATTTATAGGCGACAACCTCGTCAGTAGAGTAGAAAACTCTGATGTGAACATTTTCAACAACTCCAAGTTTAATGGATATGTTGAGGGGGACGGTGGGCGAAATATTACTTAATTTCCCTTCATACAACACATCATGTGACGACTTGGGAATAGAGGAAATGACAACAATGGTTGGCGGGGTCGAGATCCATTGGTAACTCTCGATGGTGTGTTGTTTGAGGAAGAGAATGGAATGATGATGTCCATCATCCCAAGGGGTGTCTTCATTGACATAACTGACATAATCATCTCATCTGTGGGAAAAAAAATGTGGAACGGGTCAGGAGACGAATCACCAAGAGAGGGGGTGAAAGGGGTTGTCGATTGAATGGCATGATAGGCAGATTCAACCGGACTTAAAGTCATTTGGTCATCGTAGTGAATATAATCACCAAGTTCGGGTATGATCCACGGGTCGGAAGACGGGTAAGTTTGGAGAACCGAGGTAGAAATCATGTTGATCGAGGCAACCAAAGGAGGTGGAACATCGGGAGGTGGGATTGGGAACGTGCCCATCAGAGTGGAATCTTTAAGTAGGCCCACACCAACCTTCTCATACCCAGGAGGTGTCTTCGCGATAAAATGGACGTTGCTAGTATGGGTGTCAGAGTTGAAAAAGGTTAGTTGGTCGACAATGATGACCTTTCCCTAATGTGGAAAACGTAAAACATGGAAACAGGTAGACACAACTGTGCACATCGCATCAATCTAGCTACAACCAAGTAAGAGGTTATAATCGAGAGGTGCATCAAAGACCTCAACTTCAACGTTGATCAATTTTCCTTCCAACGTAATAGACAACGAAGGAAGTACACTGTAGGGTTTAAAGTCAGAGCCATTGAAGGATTTAAGTGTGTTATGTGATTCAGTAAGGGGAGGAGATCCGATGGATTTCCAATAGGAAATAGAAATTACACACGTGGAGGCACTCTCATCAATAATAGTCCTACAGATGTTCTTGTCGGAGACAACAACTTGTATTTGGAATGCTAGTTGAGGGGGGAGTATCAGAATGTGATCTTCAAGGTAAAAAATTATCAAATTTGTATCCGTAGGATCAATTCCACCGATAGCCTTTAGCAGTGCCTTCTGTTGAGCAGAGAAACTTTGGAGGACTTCGAGAGCCAACATCGCAGAAGGTGCTTGTGCCAGATCTTCTACAATACTGTAGTTCTGAGTAACACGGGCATGAGGGTTGAAGGTGGAATTTCAAACAACACCCTTTGGGGGAGAATGAAGAACTGTATCGAGACTCAGTCTTTTGAGATGAAGAGGACCTTTGGGAGGTGAAGTTGAAGGAGGTTGTTGAACCAATGAAGGTGGTATATCGTCAACCTTCTCCTTAGAGGAAGAATAATCTTTGGCTTGAGTGGTCAGTGTAACGTCATTCTTTCTGGAATTACTAGTACACATGAGTACATAAGAAGTAGTGGAGGGAGAGGGTTGGTCATGGATGACCAGTTGGGCTTGCTCTTGAGAAGGGAAAGTTTGAGACAAAACGAAAGGTGTGGGAGATTTCGCGGTCCCTTGGAGGAACTTAGTAACCTTGACCCGTCCTGGACAATCTTTCGTATAGTGATCGTCACCACAAATAAAGCAAGGGTATTGGGTTTGCAATTATCCTTATCATCAACAGGTTGGGTTTTGGCTTTCTCAGACTACGGGTTCTTTTTGTCCTCCTTAGTCTTACCCTTCCCTTTTTTAGATTTATTCTTTCCAGCAAGGGTAGATTGAACAGAGTTAACCTCAGAGGTTTTGCCAGTGGGAGGAGTAGGAGACAAATCATTTTGAACATTAGAAGCATTAGAATTGGGGTTGGTGGGAGAGGCTTTCATATTTTGAGGTTGAGCATGGAAACTACCAATCACACCGTCAGCCACATGAGAAGCAACAGGGGTAGTTGAAGTAGCGGTAGTAGAAGGGCGAGGTGCATCAGGGAGTAAGTTGTAAAGAGTACCTGTCTGTGAATAAACAAGGTCGAGGTACTGAGCATGACTGATATTCTGTTCCTTGGTGACAACTTCACCCATGGAAATATCATGAGATATCTTATTCATGAATGCTTTCATGAACCACTCTGCGAATAACTGATCAGGAAGATCGAGTTTGATCAAACGTCATCTTCATCTCCACTCATGAATGTGATCAGAGATGCGAGTGGATTTACTTTGTTTGAAGGAACTCAGGATCTAGGTTCTTGTTTCATAACGGATCGGTGATTGGTAGTGTGTAAGGAAAGCCATGGCTAGGGTATTAAAGTCAGTGAAGAAACCTCATGGTAGTTCTATATACCACTTTGCAGTCGAACACGTGAGGGTTCATTGGAAGAGTCGTAACCAAATGGAATCATCCATCAAAGAGTTGGATGAAATCCAAAGGTGGAAATTCATGACATGGTTGTTCGGATCCTCTCCCGATTTACCATCAAATTTTTGGATGTCGGACGGTAATTTGGCCAGTATCACAGGCTAGTGGGGAGAATGCAAGATAGGATCATTCAATATTCTAGACAAATCAAGTAGATCCAAAGTGGCTAAAAAAGGTAATTGTTTATTCACAGGAGAATACTGGTAACTTTGGGAGGGAGTCTCGTCGGTATACCAGTAGGACCATAAGAAGTCTGTATGTGAGGTGAAGTTCCTAATAGATTTAGACGTGTGTGCGGAGGCATGTAGCCCATATGGTTGTACTGATTGGATATGTTCCCTTGGGGAGGGACACTAGATTGAACATTCGAACCCCAAATGGGATTGAAAGAACCTAGGTATGACTGGACCGAACTAGGGGGTATAAAAGAGCTAACCTGAGGTTATTTCCCCCCATATAATTGTGTATTTCCTTGAATAAGAAGATTCCAATACTAGGATAGTGATCCGGGGATGTTCTGTCCATATTATGGATTATATCCTTTGAGTGGGAGTTGTCCTCCAGGTGAGGATGATGCCCCAATTTTGGGTTGACCTCCAAATTGAGGTCTTCCCCCCTGGGTTATACTGTCCCCCAATAGTAATCTGATAACCAGAAGTGAATAATGGAGTGGAAATTCCAAAGGTGGTAGAGCCATTGGGTCTGAATCCTCCTATAAAAGGTGGATAAGACCCTTCAGAGAGGAACTGGGATGGTGTTGGAATAGAACCGGAAGCAGCATTATACTCAGGAGGAGTAAAGACTCCAGAAGCTTCGGATGGAACTTGGGTAGGAATAGGGATATAAGCATCCAAGGCATTATACTCAAGAGGGAGTGATGGGATTTGTCTAGACGAACACGGTGTACCAATAGGAGGTTGGCTAGCCACCGTGTTCCCGATGGGGATAATCGTAGTGTTTGGGACCATTGTGGAATGGGCCTACTAAAGAGGAATAGTTGAGCTAGGACCAGCCTCTGAACCAATGAAGAAATAACAAGTTGTACTATTAAAATGATCTAAATGTATCGTAAATGTAGTAGATGTTTCGGGTGGTTCAAAAATGACAGGTATCTCAGGTTCTGCCTCTTAGGTGGGAGGGTTCTGTCTAGAAGTCGGAGTTCGAGATATGTCAGTGGTCCAAAAAGGATCTTCATTTTCAAGGCCAGCAAGGATTCCAATTGGTATTCTATAAGTGTCAACAACAAGTTCTTCAGACGAGTTTAGTTGGAGAATGCGTCTCTTGTATCTAGGAGGTAAGAGGAAAGTGTCCAAAGAATCAGAAACGATTCGAAAAATTTCTAAAGAATCAGTTCTCTCCGCTTGTGAAGGTATGTGGTCCTGGATATCACTCTGTTGAAGAGATTCCTCCAGTGGATTAGGGAGAAAGGGTTGGGAAACTTTCGGATCTTCCAGAGGTAGTCCTTGCATCCTTCGCGAACGGCGTGGAGGGTCAATGTTCGTCGAACTGAAAATTCTATGGAAAAAAACTATGGCCAACTATGTTAACAAACAACACTCGCTAGTAGAATCTATGAATCAAAACCAAGCAAACAAAACCTTCTTTTTTCGAAGTCACTAGTTGGTGATGAAATCCAACATCGTGAAGTCAAGACAAGAAGGGGCTGGGCTAGGGTGGAAAAGTTACGTTGACGACCTGCTTAATGGACTTACACCCTGGTGCAAGCTCCCACACATAATCGTGGGTATAGCCTCCAAGGAGCCCGAGTGAGTCTGGTTAACGTCGATTCCAGGTACCATGAAGACTTGCCCCTCCACAGTCACCTTGTGTAAGACCCGAAGAACATAGGCAACTAAGGATACCAAAAACAACAATGATGCTTGGGGAGACAGTCAATAGTCTGATCCACGCGCAAGGGTAGGGTATCTAGCCCAAAATCAACTTGAGAGGCTTCCACTCATCATTGTGGGTATACCTTCAAGCAACCCCCATAATACGTGCAATATCTACACTGAGATCAATAAAGCAGGGTGAGTAACTCTGTCGATCTCAATGCGACCTCAGGTTTGACCCTTGTGTGAGAAGGGCTTCCCAGGAAAAAATGTTGAAAATGAAATTTTACACTCCCTATCACAATATGATATTGTGTATTTTGTTCTTTGGAGAGTGTGTCTCACTGCCTATTCCAAAGCTCTAGCCTAGCTAATGTTGGTGTAAAAGAGCCCTAGAAAACATTACTAGTTAAGTTTTAGATTTTCGCACTATTTTTAAAAGTTGTCATCACTCAAGAGGGAGACAGGAATGAAACAGATGTTGTGTAAGACCTTGACCCAATAATATGCAAATAGAAATTAATGATCCAAATTTTCGTTCAATGAATTCTATCTACAGTAGGGAGAAGGTGTTTCCGGAATAATGTAAACTACGAAATATACTTCCTTTTTCTTTAAATGAACACAATTTCAAACAACCAATAAACAATAAAGTTATTCAATGTTCTCTTCTTTTAAATGCAATAAATTTTCTTATATATGTTTATTCAAAAGAATGGATAACTTCAAATTATTCCTTTCTAAGACCAAACTAAGGGCATGGCAGAGAAAAGACAATAAATCCAAGAAAATCTATACCTTCAATAAGCACCCAAATCGAACTTTCAATGAAGACAAAAAATAAAAAATGACGAGAAAATATTTCCTCAAATGAAAATGAAGAGACAACTTCTCAGTCATCAAGTAATCCAGAATATGTAATCAATCCAAAACTTCAAATCCAATCCAAGATTTTTAATCAAACAAGCACTCAGACAAGCTCATAGATTATACCCTTGTTGTTAAAAATAAAAAATGAAAACCGGAAAATGACTAAGAGAGGTGTTCGATCTCCAAAAACCAGTCAACGACAAGTCAAATTCTTAGAAAAAAGTCATATGTTGGTATTAAAAATCCTTTCCATTTGGTTAAAGCAAAAACTGGGCATCAACAGAGGCTAAGACCCAACTCAAAAAATTTCACAGACGTCATCGCAGGCTGATAGCATATCACAGTGCGGAAATCAACAGTTTCCGCAAGCCAGAAATGGATAGGGTGTGGAAATCCCGCACTGAAGTAAACAACCAGGGTGCGGGAATTGGAGGTTTCCATAGGCTATGTATAAAGTACAGTGCGGAGGTGTTTGTAAATCAAGAAATTTTGAGAAAAGGGAAAAGGATCTAAGTGGATTTTTAAATCCAGAGAGTCTGAATGGATCTCCCACAAACTCAGAGACTGATTTCAAATGAAAAGAATAGGTAAAGAGAAAATGGAAAACAAAAAACCACAATCAAGTTTCTCCCCAGTGGAGTCACCAATTTTGTTATTGGATAAATTGGTGAATGCGGACATAAACTAATCTCCCTAGATCCACTTAGATCTAGAACAAAACAAGATAGGGCATAACACTTTCCCTAGGTTGCTACCATTGAATTTATCACCAAAGAAGGAGTGTATGGCATACCTTTATATATCGCTTCCCTGTATCTATGTTGTCCTTGTATGGTCTAAAACAGGCTCCTAGAGTATGGTAATCTAAACTGGATAAGTATCTACAATAGGCAAGGTTCAGAAAAGGAAGTGCAGACAACAAACTCTACATCAAGGTAAGCCAAGGTAATATTGTATTAATTGAAGTTTATGTTGATGATATTATTTTTTTTTGATAGTGATGATGACATGTTAAGCTAGAAATTTGCAAAGGATATGCAGAATGAATTTGAAATGTCGTTACTTGGAGAACCATCCTTATTTCTAGGACTTCAGATACATCAAAGAAACCAAGGAATTTTTATTTCTCAAACCAAGTATATCATAGAAATGATAAAGAGGTTTGGAATGGAATATTGCAAACCAGTTATCACTCCCATGCAAACCAGTTGCAAGTTGAGCAAAGATGATGATTCAAAGTCTATAGATCAAAGGCAATACAAGTCAATGATTGGAAACCTACTATATGTGACAACATCCAGACCAAATGTAATGCAGGCAGTTGGACAGGTGGCATGATTTCAAGAAGCACAAAGGAATCACATGTATTAGGTGAAGAGGACTTCCAAATATCTCAAAGGAACAGAAGAGTTTGGATTATGGTATCCAAAAGGAAAGGATCTATCACTTATTTCCTACATAGATGTAGATTGGGCAGGTTGTATTGATGACTGACGAAGCACCATTGGAGCATCGTTCTACTTGGGTGAGTGTTTAGTATCATGGCTAAGAAAGAAACAAACATCAATATATTTATCTACAGTCGAGGAAGAGTATATTGCAGCAGCATCATGTTGTACATAGGTTCTTTGGATGAAACAAAATCTGACAGATATACAGGTTGAGTATGATGAGCCCATTCCAATCTATTGTGATAATACAAGCACCATTAGTATCTAAAAGAACCCGGTAATGCACTCCAATATGAAGCACATTCCAATCAAGTATCACTTACTACGGGAGTAGTTTGCAAAAAAGAACATCAGAGTTGAGTATGTGGGAATAAAATAAAAAAATGGAAGACATCTTTACAAAATCACTTCCACGGGAAGCCTTTGAGTATCTTATCCAGAGACTCAGAGTTATTTCTACTCTAAAATGAATTCTTTTGAATGTTTATCTTATATGTCTTAGATGTTCATGAGGAAGCACCATAACGAGGACAATTCAGTCAAGGGGAGCAGCCCCAGATGGAAAGATACCTTTGCCATTGATGACAAAGGGGGAGAGATTCATTAGATGCAGAGGAAAAAGGCATGGTTCCAGGGGGAGAAATGGTCACAGATATGCAGAGGACAGAGGCATGTTTCCAAGGGGGAGCATGAGTGATATGACTTCAGTATTGCATGACATAATTTCAGTTTTGCATCAAAGTGTTTCCATCAATGCCAAATGGGGAGATTGTTGATTAAGGTTGGTTGTCATTGATGTCAACCCTTGAAGAAATCCCGATAGCACAAAGGATGAACTCCAAAGTGTTCCCCTTATGGTAAAATCCCTCATCGAAAGACATTTTGTAGATTGAGTTATCCTAGAAGTATGGTTAGATAACCCATGCTTATTTGTGGAGTAATGAGATGAAGGTCAATGAATTTGTCAGTGAAACTATCCTATATGGATATTTATTTTCATGCCATTTCCAGTGGTATGTGAAACATCACAATACTCCTCACGGTTACAGAGTTATGGCCATGAGAAGTTGGAGAACCCAGGTTTGGGTAATGGACCCAAGTTTGTTTGATGGATAATTGTATGGCCTTACAAAGTTGGAGGACCCTCATATGTCATATAGAAGCCCCAAAAGGTCAAAGTAGTCAAAGTGGTTTAAGAGATTTTAGAAGGTAAATAATAAAGTGAAGTGATGAGTGTACTATAATTCAAATTGAATACAAAATAAATTATTTAAATAATAAATTTAATGGAGAAACTAGAAGTGGGTTAACCCTAACATAAGGAATGTGGGAAAAGTGACCTAGAAGATGTTTTTAAGGAATCTACTTGGAGAGTATAAATAAGAGGCAAGGCTCTCTCATTTTAGATCCCACTTGATAATATTGAATATGTGTAGTTTTCTAAGGTAACCATAGGATATCTAAGCCGAATTTATGAGGGAAGCTGAAGAAAAGAAGGTTGGAATTCAAGGAAGGATAAATTCTTTTGATGATGCTTTCTAAGGTATGTTATTTACAGGTCATCTCACCATTTTCACAATAAGAATTTTTCTAGAATGATTCATACCATGAAATTTCGATTCCATTGAGGAAACATATCCAAGTATCTATGGTAAAAACATCATCTTGTGGGTCTTTTTATTTTTGGAGTTACACTCCGTGGAAAATAGGGTTTGTGGCTAGTCCTGAAACTAGTCTAAAACATGTGTTTCGGGTAAAAATGTCATAACTTATTCATAACATATCCAAATTAAGTAAGACCAAATTTTTTTTTTATATTACAGTCTATAGTATGTTTTTTAAAAGTTTCATATCGATTCAACAAATATTCTGTGCGGGGCACGCTCTACAAGGTCGCTCTCTAGAATAAGCCAGAATTCAGAAAGGTATGTCAGTTTTGCTATAACTCCTTTTCTAAGAGGTTCCAAGTAGTGAAACCTGGAGGAATTGCATAAAACACACTGAAGAAAATTGTATGTTAGTTTCAGATATTTATTCATTACAAGTACAAAGTTATGATTATTTCAAGTTAGGGTTGTTGACTAATCCAAAACTAGTCATGTGAGACTAAAGAAAAGTTTGGTGAAAATGCTAGTCTCTTATTTTTAAAGTTAAGGAAGGTTTGCAGGTATGTGATCATATACAATAGGTCTATTACAGAGTTAAAAATCATATTTGGATGATGAAATTGATGAGGGATTTTAGTTGAGGTACATGGTTGAGACAAGTAGTTGATGAGTTGGCACATACATGAGGTATATAGTTGATGATGTTGGTACATATTGATGAGTCATAGTTGATGAGTAGTTGACACATGATTGGTACATACTTGGTACATGGTTGGTTTCACTTGTTTGTGGCACAAGTTGATTACAGGTTGTTTGGTACAGGTTGGTGCATGGTTGATGCACTTGTTTATGGGACAGGTTAATTACAGATTGAGGTACAGGTTGATGCATGGTTTGGGTTTATTGGTACAGGTTTACAGCGGTATATCTCATAATGATAGTGTGACATTGGTTCCATATTTTTACTTCTACTTTAGGGAGGTTGGATGGGGAAAGGACAAGTGGTTGTAGCCACCTTCCAGTTGTAGCTGGAGAACATAGGGGGTTGTAGCCAGAGAATTGGGGAGTTCGAGCTTCCCTCAAGTTGTAGCCTAAGAAACTAGGGGTTTGGAGGCTCCTTCCAGTTTCAGCTGGAAAACAAAGGAAGTTGGTGCTTCCAATGAATGTAATTCTTCAAGACATATAAGAAAAAGCAGTATGTGGTTTTCTCCTGCTTTGGGTTTCCACGTAAAACATTGGTGTACTATGTATGTGTATGATTGTTCATTTTTTCATCGCTCATTATTGGATGATAATTGTAC
>JASDQU011248261.1:26387-42334 GCA_032191745.1 Picea mariana | reverse complement strand
TACTTGTCTATAAACAGACATTACTCCATTAGGGGATTGGCTAGGTTAGGGTTAGGATTAAGTGTCTAAGCTTGATTTCTTTGCCCCTATGAAAAAATTATTGGTTCCCTTGCCCTGTAGCTACGCTATCCTTGCACCATACTCGCCACTTCCTATGCTTACTCTTCTAGTGCATATGCCGTCTCCTCCCCGCCTATCCTAGTCTAAGTCCTTTTAAGTTTTCGCTTACAACTAAATATCCTCCGGTGCTTGACTTGTGAGATTTTCCCTGGCACGTGGTGTTGGTGTTGTCGAATGCTACATTGAGTTTTAGCGTTGAATTTGACTGGTGGAAAGGAGTGGAGGGACTCAGCGCTTGGCTCGACGAATTGTGTGTACGGTCTTGTGAGTTTGGCACTTGGATAATCGGAGATTACTCTTCAGGATAGTACTTGCTACTATTGACAATTAAAGTATTTATATGTGAAATTATTTGTAAAAAGTGATATGGGTTGCGTGTTGGTGTTAGCACTCTTCCTAAGGCGCTTTGGTTGGTGGGTGGTCTTGGGTTCAAAACCCATGGACCTCTTAAAAATTTTACTTAACCCTATTACATTCATTAATCGCATGATTAATGACATAGGTTTCAAACCTACTATTAACATTATAAATTTATAATGTTAATTTACTTAATTATTAATTCGACCTTATCATTCATTTTTTTTTTATTAACTTAAAATTCTTAATACTACTTTACTCGGTTTTTTTTTTTTATATATATATATTTAAATATATAAATATATATTTTCTTTTAATTCTTTATTCATTTATTTATATAATTATACCATTGATATATATAATTGTTTTTTTATATTATTATTATTATTTTAAATAATTAAAAACTTAAACCTAAATTTAATCATTTAAATTTAAAAGAAATAAAATAATAAAAAAAACATTTAAAATAAGATTAAAACATAATTCATAAAAAAATAAAAATAAAAATAAAAATAAAATTTAAATAATATATCTATATAATTTTTTTTTAAACAAAAATCGATCATCGTGGGTGCATGAGGCCCACGTGCCCCGCCCTCGCTTCCTCCTATAGACGCTCAGCTACTGGTAGTTGTAGTTACTTGGCGGTGGCGCATTGTAGTTGTAGTTGCTATGGGTGCTGGAGTCTCGGGGTCAAACCTACGGGCTTCTCCTCTATACACATATATTTATACCTGCGTGCATTTTGGGTTCCTTTTTTTTTGTTTTGCAGGCCGTGTAGCGCATACAGTCAGAACAGGGCAAAGGAATGCTACCCATGCTCGTGCTTACTCTGATGCTAGTGAACTGCGAACTACGCTGGTGTCCGGGTTATCTATTTATCAGTCTGCAGGAGGCTTTCACTGCATCCGGAGAGTCTAAAGTACTATCTGAAGTGAGTGCGTAACTGGAAAACGACTTTGGAAACGAGAAATCATAGGTGTCGGTTAAGCCAACTTCACGAGGGTTGTGTTCCATAGTAGTAACCAAAAAAGAGGGTGCAACAGTATGTCGGAAGCGAAAGCTGAAGGTATCATTTTCATTTTATTTTTTTTGCGTTTTCCGTTTCTCGTTTCTGATATTATTTTTTTATTTTTTTTTTTAGCGTTTTCCGTTTCTCTTTCTGGTAAGTGTCTGTTTCCAGAACAGTGGATCTGCTGGCGATTAGTTATATTGCATACAAATCCTAGAATCTTAGTTTGTTATATACTGTACAAATCCCGTCTTTTATGGGTTTATTCCTGCCACTCTTTAGCATGATTAAATACAGTAGTTATAAGCATGCGCTGAAAAATTCTTTAAAGCAAAGAAAGAAACACCGTGAACAAGCATTCGTACCCAATTAACATAGTAATTTTTGTGAAAAAAAAAATTCTAGTGTCTATTCGTAAAAAGTGATAGTTTTAGAGCTCAAAATAGGTTGTTACCCGCTTTCCACCTGTGGCTTTCAAGTTTCTACATCAGAGTCTTTGAATCCTCTGTTTCGCTTGCCGTTGTCTCACAATTTTGGGTTTATACAAGTAGATGTTGTGAATACTTTGTTCTGTCTTTCCTGGCCCCTTTTCTTTTCTTTTCTTACAGATTTTATTCAGTTTGGGAGATGGATTAATCATAGAAACATTCTTAATTCCATGTGAAAGAGGGTGCACTACTCTGTGTGTATCCAGTCAAGTTGGTTGTGCAATGAATTGCCAATTCTGCTATACAGGAAGGATGGGGCTAAAAAGAAATTTGACTGCAGCTGAAATAGTGGAGCAGGTTGTTTATGCTCTTCGTCATTTTACAAATGAAGTTGGCCCAATTACAAATGTTGTGTTTATGGGTATGGGTGATCCATTGCATAATTTCAACAATGTACTTAAGGCTGCAGAGATTATGGTCGATTGTCATGGTCTCCATTTCAGTCCTCACAAAGTAACAGTTTCCACTAGTGGGCTTGTGCCACAAATAAGGCGTTTCATTCTTGAATCTCCTTGCGTGCTTGCTTTTAGTCTGAATGCAACAACAGATGAGGTATTGTTTCCATTTCATACCTTATTTATGGGTTAGGTATGACTTGATTGGGGGCATTCTACGGGAGATTGATGCAGTTCTACACATACCAAAAGCTTTCACAATTTGAAGTTTGCTTTGGGGTTTGGGCCCTGGTTGATATCATAGCATCCTCCCTCACTCTGGCATTAACATTTCTAAAAGGTGTCTGTATGCTTTGTAGACCCCTCTTTGGTTGCTAGCTTTAGACCCCATAGCTCGAGGATATTGTAGGCACTGGTCTATTTCAAGTTTTCAACCAACAAATTCTAAAATTTGCATCCAAAATTATTTTAACAATCTGATCAAGTTCTTTTATAGGCTAAATCTTTATATCAGGTTGTTGTGGAGGGGTTCGCTTTGCATTTTTCAGCAGATTATCTAGTTGGTCGCCCTCCTTTTATGATGCAAATCACTTCTTAGATTACTTTGAGATTTGTCTGATTTATGTGTTGTAAATGAACCCAAATTTCTTAAAACAAATATGAACCAAAGGCACTTAAAGTACCTAAGATATTAACCATTGCACATGTTGATTCACTTTACATTTGAGCACATCTAATATGTTTCGTGTGGCTTACTATTTTATGTTCTGTAACTAGTTGATTTGCACAGGAAATTTCCAGATTTTCTTCCTTTCTTTACACAGTTGATTTATCTTTTCACTTGCTAATGGATGACCACATGCATTTGAAGTTTAAACCTTGCATTTTGACACTTGCTAATTTGCATTTGGTTCATTAACAAACTAATTCTTTCATAAATTTATCATGGTTAGTAAATTTGCTCTAAGTAATCTGAGTCGGTAAAAATCTGATCTTCATAACGCTTTGATGAATGGTCTCATCTTTCAACATATGGACATTTTTAATTCCTTTTTGGACTAATTCATACAAATCTGAAATAACTTGGAATATGTCTCTATTTTTGCATTTATTTTTTTATATTTGTTTTAAAATTACTGTGTTTGGTTTGCAGGTTAGGCGTAGCTGGAGTTAGAGCTTGGAGTTTTGGCCCTCGGGCCCAGATTTCAAACAAAAGATCGGATACCATTTGTCGGGGCCGAATAGATTTAACATCAAATAATTACATAAATTGTAACAGTATTGATTTCAGAAAATTCACTAATTTCTTTTAATTGAGCAAAACAATAAAATTCAAATATTCCTTATTTTGAGCACATTTGCATATAAATTTATCAACAAATAATAAAATTTTATAGCAAATAAAACAAATACACAATTTAAATTACCTGGGTCTGATGCTAATTCACCTTGTTGCCTTGTTGTTTCCTTCCTGCTGCCTGATGCACTGACCAACACTACCCAAACCTACTATCCTCCTTGCCAACTAGGAAAACTACCTAGCTCCAGGATATCATATGGATATCCTGGCCCCCGTACCCAAAAACTCCAGCAAACCAGTGCCTGTACTGATCCAATCCAACTCCAAAACTCAACTCCCCCCTCTGCAAATCTAGGAGAGTCCCATAAAACAATCCCCCAATCTCCCGTAGAATAAAAATGATCCCCCCTTCGTAAACCTCCTTCCCCTCCATATCCTTCCTTCACCGCCTCTTGCATTTACTTCCTTATCCACCCATTTATTACCTTATCCCCTCATAATTAATATCTTACCCCCTTTTAATTAATATCTTATCCCTTTCCGTGTACGTAACTTTTTTTTTTTAATTTAAGCAATATAACTTATTATCCCTTTTAAATTTAATACCCAAGTTATTGAATATAATAGGTAGTTAATTAATTAATTAATTAATCAAATTGCAGCCATTAATTAATTAATAATTATTTCATTAGTATCATTATACCAATCTTGTTTAATTAATACCATGTTAAGACAATTAATCCCCTAACTAATTTTTACTTAATAATCCTTAAACATTTATTCAACTAGGGTTGTTACAGTGATGGGAATGAAAATGAGCAAAAAGTGATAAGTATGGTAAGGAATGGTATGATGACCCCTCAAGGGACCCCCAGTTACACCCCTTCCCAAAAAGTTGGCCACTTACTAGGAAATTGATGACACTCACGAAGGTGAAACTGGGTCAAAAGCATAATGTCCAAGCAAACGTTCTATAATCAAAAGTAGCTTCAATACAACATGCTTAAATGCCTCAAATATTAGGGTGATTACCTTCCAAAATACCTGACTTGCACCACATGGAGAAAGACCCATATGCCTTCCAGAAGCTAGCTAGTGTGGTGGATGCACTGACGATAGATCTAAACTATGGTGATAGAGCAGGGTTTTGTATGTGAAAGTGGACACTGCTAGTCATGTGGTCTATCGGCACTCCATGTTTGCAACCTAAGAGCCTCAAGACATCATCTTCTTAGTTATCCCACAAAATGGAGATAACAGTCCCCTTTTTTGTGAGACTATATCCTAGGGGGAACAACTAGGATACTAAGTCTTCCTAATCTTTTCAATTAGAAGGGGATATTACAAGAAGGCATGGCATGATAGACACATTAAACAGAAAGAGTTTCAAGTGGGAGACTTAGTATTACTCTATGACAGTACATCCATGCAGCATCTAGGAAAGTTTCAAATGCATTTGTTAGGACCATATGCAATTCATCATGTGATGGAGGCAAGTGTTCAGTAGTTGGAAACCTTGAATGGAGAATCCCTTAGAGTAATGGTGAATGGAATTCGGCTCAAACTCTATAGAGACAACTAACTGTCTGTGCATTAATATGAACCATGCAAGAACACATGTATCATAGTAGGTGTACTATAGTAGGGAGGTAAAATACATAAAAACAAACAAAAAGTAGAAAAAGAAAGAAAACAAATAAAAAGTAGGAAAACAAGAATAAATACAAAGGTAGAAAGGAAGAATTATCGTGCAGAAAAATGGAGTATCATACAGATAACAAAAGAAATGCAAAGGTAGTTAAGTGTGCACAAAATTCAATCATGGGACAGGAATTTTAATGGAATTAAATCACGGAAACAACAGTTAAAAATCCATAAATGATGAAACATCCTGGAGACGTGTAGTCATAAATAGAATACATCGTTGAGCATCGAGACAGACTGGCAGATCGAAGGGAAAATATGGCGAAGGATTTGGCATTAATGCCACTATAAGAAAAGTATTGATTGCAAGCTCTGACTTGATTTGACACTTACATTGGGCATGAAATAAATTACACAGTTGTCGAAGGGTTATAAGAGCACATAAGGGCCTGACAAGGAAGGTTATTTGCAATTACTGAGAATTGTGAGCATACAGAGCCTACATATCCGAACTAGAGTCGAACCAAAACTGACACAAATCAAGTAAGGAAATCATTCACATGGAACAATGGCACCACCAAAATTTGGGGCACCTACATCCGCAACATGCAAGAAAACAAAAATACCATCGGTCTCACTAGTGTTCGTAGAAACACATGGAGCCTCAACCTCGCAGCAGAGATTTCGTAGGAACTATATACCACCTGTTAGCACTGAGAGTCACCCTTAGACTACTAGAGGATAATCCTATTACCCATTTGATTTAAATGATTAAAAAAGGTTATACTTGGTGGATCAACAAGAGAAGAGTAAAAGGGAGGGCAGCAGAATGCCTGCAAATACATTATATTGGGCATGGAGTCATAACATTCTGCAGATCAAAGGAAATCAGGTTGCCTACCAGATAAAAGGCTTATGCAAGGATGGGTAGAAGAATAGAAGGTAAACAAAAAGAATAATATCCACTTAACAAATAGCTTTTCTGAAAGATATATAAAAGAGTGCTTGAACAATAATCAATGATTAACAGGAAATTACCACAAATCCTTTGCAGCTCATGAATCCATTGACCAAAGGCATCTTTTGATCTTCAAAGTCTGTAAATATTAATCAAGAAAGATGATAAGAAATAATGGAAACAAGATAAAAGTAGTCCGGTATCACAACTTTCACGAATCTATAATGGAATAAATTCCTACAACACATGCCCTCGGGCTTAATAATACACAGATAAACTGACCCTGCAGCTCTCTCAAGCTCTCTCTAGTCCTGAACTCAACCCTCTCCCCTCCATTAAATAGGAAATAACATCCAAAATAGTCTTAGGAAGTCAAATCCCATCTCTTTCATTGGATTATGGTCCTTGGAGATAGGTGGCGGTAGTCAAAGAGACAAAAATCCAACAAACTGCTAAATTTTAGGAAGTTGTTGGAATTCATTAATAAATCTATTTCCAACTCGCTTCATGAGGTTTTAATGGATCTAAATCTTAGGTGCAAGTGTCCTTTAGCATCTAATTGATCTTTGAGAAGTAATTTGAACCCTCCTTGATAGGTGGCAACCTCCAAACAAGGAGGATTTATCAAACGGTTAGAGTTCACAGTGCCTTTGACAGCATGCAATGTGAACTTTCCTATAGGTGATTTTTTTATCTTTTCTTTGAAAATATGAAATGGGTCAGGTTGTTTTTTTGTCATCACGTCAAACACTTCATGCTTTTCCTCCACACCAAATTTCAGAAGAACCCAGATCGTGATTCAAAATTTATGATTAAAACAAGACTCTGTTGTGTGCTAATTGCTACAAACTGTCCCAAATTACCAGTTCGCAGTGCCAGTGAGTCTAGGCACTGTGAACTTTCCTGCAACAGCCTTTTTTTGACCAAATCTACTCAAATGATGCCAAAACCATGCAAAAATCCTTTAAACCCTCTGATAAACCTGCTACAACTTCTGAGTAATGAAAACAACTTTGGAGAAAATATAAAATATGCTAGGTTTATCTCAAAATCCAAAATCACCACTTAGTGTTGTAACTGCATGTGAAAACCATGAAAAAAATCATATGGTTCATTTCTCACAATATCTCCCCCCTTGTGGATTTTCTTGCTTTGTTGATTGTCCATAATTTCTGTCTTAAAAACTTCCTATAACCTTTTATGACAGTTTTTATGTGAAATATAGAGTAAAACATGGATTTTAGGGTTTGATTAGGCTCGATCATGAAAAAATGTCTTTTAGGCCCTCAAAATGGCCCTGGAAGTTTGGGACTCAAAAAATGCTAAAAATAGTAAATTGCCAGCAAATTGTTTTGAGCCAGTTGGAATAGTTGGGTGGCCACCAATATCCATCTAGATCATGTAGGGTGTTATGCTTGAAAGCCTTGACCCAACCATGCAATGGCTCTATTAGCCCCTCAGAAAAGAGCATCATCAATCTAGCATGTGACACATCTGGAACCATCACTGTTAGCCTCTTAAACTCCTCTATGAATGCTTCAGTTGATCATGTATGTATGAGTTGTGTGAGCTCATGAAAATGAAGTTCTCGGTCACCCTAATCAAACCTATCCATGAGTCTTTGTGTGAAATATTCATATGAGGTAATGTGTGCATGCCCCAATGTCATCATCCCATGGTACCACCACTCATGGGCCTTTCCTTCCAAGTACAAGGTAGAAAATCTGATGGAATTCAACTCCATCATGGGGTTTATCTACAGATAAGCATCCAATTTTTGTACCCATTTCTTTGTAGAAGATTTGGTTTCTCCATCAAAGGGGGGAATCTCTATTTTTCCTACTTTGCGCCCTAGTTCATTGTTACCCCTATGAAATTCCCTAAGCATGCCCCTATATTTGATTCCACAATATTCAACCAATGAGACTTGCCTTCTAAAACTTACACTCAAGGATGCATACTCCCTCGCATACTCCTCAAATTTTTCTTCTACCTCCATATGTTCTGGGATGTGAGCATCATGCGGCTGTGTGTCTAGAAAACTAGACATGTAAGGCTTGGGCGTGATCGTGCTACTCCCTATCACCATGTTGTTTGCGCTCCCAAATAGGATTTTCCCCTCAGTATATACCCTATGACTAGACTCAGCATGATACCTCTCTCCTCCATGAGATCCACTAGCCCCATTGTTCCCTCCATAATTATGTGGTTCCGATGCAAACCCCATACTCTCCCTCAAGGTTGCTTGACCTATCAGTCAAGGATATTTGATTCTTCGAGAAAAATCAGCTCTCTGAAACCTTAATGGACTCACTTGTGATTAAACACAGGCCCTTTCAATCTTTTGGTGCAGGTTAGATGACACCCGCAACCTCTTCCTTCGCGTTGTCGAACTAGCCAGTTTCAGGCGCCAGCTCCTCTTTCATTAGCCCTTTCTCGTATGTGATCTCGGGCTATTTATTCATGTAATCATGCAATTGCAGGGTGGCCTAGAGTGGTTTGAGACCACACCGCTTTTCTCCCCACAATTCACTATCAGTTTCCACGTATCCCTTTGGCAATCCCATGGTTTCAATTGCAGCCTGCTCTAAGATTTTTAAAACCCGATCACTTTTTGTCCCTACTATTAAGTGTGACCGTCGATATTGTGATCTTGAGCATTGCCTCTTTATCAATGGATGATATATGTCCTCTTTATTCCTTGGTAAAATATCAATCAACGACCATTTTCCTCCTTTTGCACGCACTCCCGTATCTTCACGATCTATCGACACGTTCCCTCCTTTCAAATCGATGACTACGATTGATTTCGGCCCTTCAGGCTTCGGGAGTTCCAAACTCTATGCTCTTACTTCCTTCACAGTAATTCCACCTAAATTTGAATATTTGTCAATCTGTGTCCCTCACAGATCGACGGTTGTGATTCACTTCAGCTTTTCAAGCTTCGGGAGTTCCATCTCCTGCACACTCGCTTTCTCTCGGAGTGTTTCCACCCGAAGTCCATGGATCTTTGTCATGTGTCCTTATGAATCTAACGGATATGATTCACTTCGACTATTCGGGCTTTGGGAGGTTCAACTCCTGCACACCTATTGTCTCCCAGAGTGTTTTCACCTAAAGTCAACGATTTGTCGACGTGTGTCTCCCTTAGATCAACGATTGTGAATCGCTTCGTCTCTTTGGGATTTGGGAGTTCCAACTCATGCACACTCACCTTCTAAGTGTTTTCACCCAAATTCTCTGATCTATTGACACATACCTCCTAGCGACCAATGGTCATGATCTACTTTGGCTCTTCAGCGATTTGGTGATTTCGCCTTCTCCTTGCTACGAACTTCTGAAGTGATTCCGCTCTGGAGATGTAGATCTTATGCCACCTGTCCCTCTTGACGATGAACGGTCCCTAACCTCTTCGGTAATTCGAAATATCTTCCCTCCTATATGCACACAAAGACTTAAAGTATGTGTACTTTACCCAGATCCGACGATCTAGAATGATCCCGCTCCCTCCTTGATGTATCTTGACCGATAATTCATGAAATATTCAGAGCTTCACTCCCTTTGAAGATTTTTCCTCGATATCCCTTATGAGCTTGATTCCCTTGAGTATTTTTATCTCCCACACACTTCTTACATTTATGGGATCTCGAAAAACTCATATCGAAGGATTTCTTTGAAATAAACTCTTCTTGCACTCCTTACACTTCTTTGTTCTGGTTCTTCGACACTTAGTCACTCCTTGAATATGTGCACTCCTTGCACTTGTTCTAAGTTCTCTTTTTTCTTTCTGAACTCTTCTGAGTCAATTCAAGACTCTATCGACGCACTCCTTACGTACGATATGCACTCCTTTCATACAAGTTCTTAGAAGCAGAACAATTGGAACGTATCTAGTTCTTCACAGATTCATATGATCAACCATAAACAATCACACATAGATGAAATGAACTAAAACACACATAGAATACACCATTCGTTCAATCACACCTTAAAATGAAAAATGTCGAAGAATTTGGAACAATTATGTCTGCTCTATTCATTCATGAAATAAATTACATAGTATCACATTTCTTCACTGCATCTTTCTTCTTTTCCTATCTACTACCCTAAGAAAACTCCTCTTATCTCTTGGTCTCTCTGCTACTCTCTTATACTCTTCTTTTTTCATACAATACAAAAACAAATCTATCTAAGGAGTGGCTCCTTGAGCTCTTCTCCATTCTATATGTAACCTATCCTATCAATTTCTAGCAGTTACCCACCTTTTCCTATTACAATAACTATCAGTTATTACCAGATAAGAGTTGACACTCTCTATATGTAACTCCTTATAGTCGTACAAGACTTTTATAAATAAGATATATTTAAAATTGTTTTTTCCAAAATATCTCAACAACTCGTTCCATTTCTGAGTTAAATGTTGATTTGAAATTTTGTCATGCTGAGATGTCATATCCTTGCCTCCACACTTACTTCTTTGACTTTGAAGGTGATGCTCCTGCATCAGGTTCCCTTCCATGTACCATATGCATGAGTAGATGTGAAATATTTTCATGTCCTATATCCACTGAAGAAATCATTTTTTTTTCATGTTCAATAGTTGTCAAGGTTTTTTTGAGTTCAGTATGTCCTCTATACAAATGGTCATATGTCTCATCCAAATGGTGTTGTAATACAAACTGTGTTTTTTCCATAGAGCGTTGTAGTTCTTGTGTGACCTTTTCCAATTCTAATGACACTTCCCTATCAATACCATCTTCCTACCCTTCCCCCATCTATTCTTCTGGTTCCTATGTAACCTTGTCCTTCTTCTTTATGTTGTATCCTTTTATCAGCGAATCCGCACTGGCTGGGAGGATTCAATGCTCTGATACCACTGTAATATTCCCAAGTATATCCTCCTGGAAATCTTTGAAATTTTGTTTTTTGGGTTGTGTTATTTTGTCAAACAGTTTGCAAGTTTTCCTTCTTGAGTTGCACTAGGGATGGATTCATAGTTTTTTGCAACAAGTAAATGATTTATATAAAGAAACAAATGGTAAATAACAAGATACAATAGAAGAACAAATTTGGAATAACAACTAAAGAATGATAGATGTGGCTGAGTAGCACCTCCAAAATATAGTAAAAGATAGATATAGGTCCTCTTGATCCTCCAATAGATGTGTGTAAATAATGGCCAGATCAATCTCTTTCCCTTCCTCCAAAGTGATGGCTTCCCCTGATGAGTTGTGCCCTCACTGGTTGTAGCTCACCCTATAAATTCACATGGGCTAGATCAAACCCCCAAACTCTAAATAATAGTTGCAAACATGTATAGATGATGATGGTTATCTCTAGTGAATAGTTTCCCCTATTGTAGATGGTCAAGGTGGCTACAAATCACTGGATCTATAACCTCAAGTGCGCCCTTCTGCAAAAAAATTTCCCAACTATGAAAATAAATAAGGATGGGGCATCAGAGCCCACAATAACACAAAGAAAAGACTCTCCATGGATGACCAATACTCCTAACCCAATATCTCCTTCATTTCTAACACCTTGGAGCCAAATCGCTCTTTCACTTTAACAGTGTTCCCTTTCTTTGCATAAATTACCCAATGGTGCACCCTCCTTCACAATTGATGGCTAGAATGATCCTGAAATAAATAGAATGGTGAGGCTGGAATATTTCAGCACCTTGGCCAAGCTTGGACCAGGAAAGGAGGGATATTTCACCTGCTTGTTGATCTCTAGTGTTTTTCTAGTCAAAACACTCAAGTTTTCAGAGCTCAATATGCAATATGAAAAATGATCAAGAATGAGGAGTGAGGCGCCCTCCACTTCTTTTATACTCAACCATTCTAATTTTCACTTAAATTATTTAATTGACTTCTAAGGTTTATTTCTTTTATTTTTTATCATAGCCAATTATATTTTATTTCTTTTTTAGCCAATGCCACTTTAATAGTTTGAATTAACACCTTAGTGACATAATTTATCACCTTATTGACAAATTAGAGAAAATCTAGAGAACATCTACCCACTGTCATCTTAGGCGGGTATTCATGTCACTTTAGAGGTGAGAGAATCACCTAAAGGTGGAAATCTCGGTCACCCTTGGGGGAAATGGGGTGGAAAGTGAAGATATAAAGGAAGGTAACCCTAAAGTTCAATATGGAATATGTGGAAAGGCTTGGGAAAGATTATTTGTGGTAGCCAAAGGTTTCCAAGAGATAAGAACACCTGCAAACAATGATGTACCTGCCTGAGACACAAGAACAAGCCGAGTATATATGTATAATGTTAGGTGGACGAGAAATTTAAGATTGCTTTCTCTAATTGCAGAAGTAAACAACAATGTATATCAGCAATAAAGTAAGTATTAAATTTGCTAAATAATGGTTAAAAGTCCAACAAATGATGCAAGAGATAAGCTAGATAAACACTAGTAATCCTCAAGTATGAAAGCATAATACTTTATCAATGAAACAAGGTTGTAATAAAAGGTGTTTTCATAGATATTATTCAGAATTATTTATGTAACAAACAAGTTGTTAAAGTATAAAATCCAACCACCAAAACTCACAAAGAGTCCACCCAAAATTTGTGTTAGGCTAAATAGATTAATGTGGCAGAATCTTAGCAACTTTTGATGGTTGAAAGGCAAGTTATGAATAGAAAAGTGTTAGGGTTTGTACAGACTTAATGGTTTTATATGAAGTTTTATAACAGAAGAAATAATTAATTGAGTAAATATGGCGCCCTAGTGGCTCAACCAAACATAAATAGCAAAGAATTGATTCCAACTTAGACAACCTTTGAATCAAGAAAATGCACGTTAACCAATGCAATATTTTATTTCTCCAATACAATTATACTAGTGCCTTTAGCTATTGGGTTATGTAGTCAAGCAAATAAAGAGATAAACAATGCTATCTCCTTGGGGGTGTAAATCATCTTACTCCCCAAGGAAAGAAAATGTTAATCTAGGAGATACTAGTGTTGATTTTTCAGTAAGCTAGGTTAAGCATGTAGTTCATTCCAATTTTGCATTTATCTTAACCATGAACAATAATGTTGCAACAACCAAGATCAAAAGAAGAAACACCATCCACAAGAACAAAAGAAGTATCATGGGAAACCCTTCTCAACAAGGGAAGAAAACCCAGCCAAATCCTTTGCTATATTCTTCAAGAGAAAGACCTTCACCACCAACAAGACTTAGCACACAAGAGGGTTCTCAAACCCTAGAACACTAGCGCTCAAGAGAGGTGCGCACTTTTCCCAAGAGGATGTACTTGTTGAAATTTCCAAACACACATGAAAGATATATATTTCCACAGTGGAGAATCTACCTTTACTTATACTAAACTAAACCTATCAACAGAAGTGTTTATTGGCACAACAGGGCTGACCTCACTAGCTTATAATATAATTAATATTAACCAGATTAATTAACATTTATTACTAATCACATTAAGGTGGGGCCGACCTGTACCCTTTACATTACAATTAGGTTTATAGGAAGGTCTGACTCTTGAATAATATGGCAAGGGATCTGATACACTCACTAGTTCTCAACCACTAGGGGAACATCCATAGGGATGTCCATATCTCTAGCTCACTTCATTACACAGAAGAATCATATCTTCACATGTTCACATGTGCTCGTCCACAGGCACGTCCACTCTACAGATCTTATTTCCCACAGCCTCACACAGAAGAATCATCTGGAGTTTCTCGTCAACTTTGCTTCTCAGAGGAGGCTAATACATCATCTTCATTTCTGTTCACATGACAATGCACCCATCACTTTGGAATTTCACACATTCATCTTGTGCTCAGCCACAAGCACGTCTAACTCAAACTATTGTCTTTCCCAATGGATAATCATTTGGAGTTCTTCTCAACTCTTTGAATGGAGGAGGTCATCTCTACATTCCATCTCTATCTCAGGTAGGAACCATGTACCCTTCTTAGCGGCTTTCTCTCAGGTTTGTAAGCTGGAGAAAGACTCACATATTTGCAATTATCCACATCTCATAGGTTTGTAAGCTAGAGAATGTCTCACATAGTTGCAATCATCAACACTCCCTCTCAGCTAGGGAGGCATTCTTCATCATGCCAAGTTTCATAGGGATGTACTTTGAACTTTTTATTGGCTGGAGTTATCAACACTCCCTCTCAACTAGGAAGGCATTCTTCACCAAGTTAGTTTGGTGAAGATGTATGCAATCTGCTCATGTGTAGGAAGGTACTGCATGTGTACAATTTTCCTCTACATCATATCTCTGATATAAGGATATTTCATCTGATCGTGTTTCGATCCATCGGGAAACACAAGGTTCTCAAGGAGCTTTACACACGGCTCTTGGTTATCAACATAGGATCCATCTCATGGTCAAGTAAGTCTGTCAAAAGATTGTGAATCCATAATGCTTCGCACACTCGATGTTATATACATTGCATTTGTGGTGCTCAAGGCCACGGAGTTTTGTTTCCTACTTCATCAGGAAACCATGGAAAACTTCACGGTAAAACAACAACCGGATGTGCTCTTCCAGTCCATTGTACTTTCTACTCAATCTAAATTGACATATCCTGTAAACTCAAGTTCACACTAGAGGCATATCTCATGCCATATTCAATTGTGCCTCGTATATATCTCAATACATGTTTTTTTGTTGTCTAGTGAGTCTGTCTCAGCTGACTCATGAAATGACTAAACACATTCACTGCATGGCATGAATCAAGTCTGGTGTTAACCAGATACATCAATGATCCAATCAGTTCTAGATCAGTCTTGTTTGAATCATCATCAATATTTTTTTCTTTAAATACATCACGGTGGATTTTGCATTCTGTCATACTTAACTTCTTTAATATTCCCACTGTATATTTTCCTTAACTCAGGAAAATATCATTGGTCCTTGTCATACTTCTTGTCCCAAGAAGTAGTGCATCATACTCAGATTCTTCATCTCGATTTTAGGATTCAAGGATTACTTGTATCCAACAACAAGGCTTTCTGAATAGGTCATCAAAATCAGGCTCTCATCATCAACACTGTATTAATATAGGTTTGAATCAGCAACACTCTTGCTGAAATCCAAACTCATCAAGAATTTATCTATCTGATATAGTTTCCAACTCATGGATGGTAGACTGGATGGAAATGTATCAGGTTTACTGGATCAAGTGTCTCATCATAGAAAAATCCCTATGTTTGTGAGAAACCTCTGGCTATAGATCTCATTTCATATTTGTAGACACTTCCATTGGCTGCATGTTTGATCTTATAGATCCATTTGGAAGTTACCATAGACTTCCCTTCTGGTCCCTGAATAATATCTTATGCATCATTTTTTAAGATATATTGGTATTCTTCTAGTATGGCATCTTGTCATACTTGTTCTCATGTTGCTTCTCTAATACAATAAGGTTCAGCATAAATGAGATGTCTCATGACTGAAGGATAGCTCAAAAATATCTTTCGCTTTCTTGGGAGGTGCCTTGAGAGGCTTGTGTGTTTCTCTGCCTCTTGCAGAGTGAGTCTAGGTAGGCCTTTTATGCCCTACTGCAATATCTCTGAACATATCAACTAAAGAAACTAGATCAACTGGAATAATGTTTGTCTCCCTCTGAACTACTGAAGGGGGAAAAGGTATTGTCTAATTGTCAATCTCCATCT
>JASDQU011248261.1:13412-25551 GCA_032191745.1 Picea mariana | reverse complement strand
CATGATGATGAACCCATCACTTTGTAATTTCACACGTTCACCTTGTGCTCAGCCACAGGCATGTCTAACTCAACAGATCGCCTTTCCCACTGGATAATCATCTGGAGTTCTTCTCAACTCTCTGAATGGAGAAGGTCATGTTTATTTTCCAGATCTGTCTCAGG
Organism: Picea mariana; assembly: GCA_032191745.1. NCBI lineage: Eukaryota > Viridiplantae > Streptophyta > Pinopsida > Pinales > Pinaceae > Picea > Picea mariana. The sequence goes on along the minus strand of JASDQU011248261.1, from coordinate 25,387 downwards.
TAGGAACCATGTACCCTTCTTAGGGGATTTCTCTTATGATTGTAAGCTAGAGAAAGACTCACATAGATGCAATGATCTACATATCACAGGTTTGTAAGCTGGAGAATGTCTTGCATAACTGCAATCATCAACAACTGGGAGGGTGTAAACCATTTTACTTCTCCTAGTAAGACCTTGTGAAACAAATAACTTCTAGACAAAATGATAGATAATGGTGGGGTTTTAAATCCTTATACTCCCTAAGAAATCTAGAAAATCAAATTTGTAACTAAGAAATGAAGAATCAACAAGATAAATCCTTACCTAGTCCAAGAAATGGCAAGATAAACCTCCTTTTACCAAGATAAGTCCACCATACATTGCCAAAGAAAAGCTCCAAGACAGGTAGCACACTACTTCTTCCACCAATAGCATAAATAAACCAAGAAAATAGCACAACAAAGAAGAGGTTTCCCAAGGAGGGCGCAAATTTCATCCAAAATACTTCTCACAATGGGAGTGTTATGTTATGAAATGAGATTCACATGATATCTATTTATACAAAATGTCGAAAACATAGTTTGTCCACTTAATTAGGGTACAACATAAGAAAAGGGGTCAACAACCACTATCTTATCCCTTAAACCAAATAATAATATTTAATTTACACTTTTTTCACATTAAAAACCCTAAAATAAGATGATGTGACCCCTTTAGGGAGACATTTTGACACTTGGAGCAAGTAGTTGGAGTTGGGGAAGCATGGATAGGCATCCAAAGGCCACTTTTCATTCATCCAAGCCTCTTCTTCATGGTTCAAATCCTTCTTCCTTCAAAATTTTCCATGTGTCAATGAGAAATACCTCCATCACCACCAAACCCTAGCCCTAGGTGACGTCAATCCTCAAGAAGTGACATTTTTTCCCTCAACAAATTGTTTGGCATGTGAGGGCTAGGTCATGTCATCCATGATGTCTTCTAGGCCTCCAAAGGCAATTCATCATGATCTGGAATGTGGGACCTTGCCATCCAACCTATGGGATTCAAGCCCCATGGAAGTCCAAGCTAGGCTTGTTCCTCCAAAATTGTCCATCAACAAGGTCCTGCAAAACAAATAGGAACTCCCTCCAAGGATATCAAGTCAAAATATCATGGCCATTGAAGACCACATCTAATAAAAAAGGAACCTAAACATGTGCATCAAAACTACCTCATAAAATCAAACAAATCCTCAAAGACCTTATACAATTGACCAAGTTTAGGTATGGGAAGGGTGTCATAGAAGTCCTATTGGGTAGACCAAAACCCTCAAGTAGGGGATTCTCCCAAGGTTGACCCTTCAAGTTCATGTAGTGGATGATGACATGGATAGGGGTTTAGAATTCATAGGTCGATGAGTTCCATGTCATACAAGGGCTCATATTGTCTTAAATATTGGTTCCTTTGTAGAGGGTATGATGCACCTTCGTTTTTAATGCATCCTTTTTCCAAGCCCATTTATTTCCTTTAATTATTTTTAAGATGTTTCCAGGTTGAATCCAAGGTGGGGCTTCTACCTAAGCATTAGAAACTATGCCCACCTGAACTCTACCCTGGTCACATCATGCCTCCCCAAGTTGGTAACATGTGTGGGGATTCTACCTAAGCATTAAAAATAGTGCCCACACATGCCCCTCCCTAGTTGGCATTTTTTATTAGTTATTCTTTCACGGGTGCCATCAATTTTTATGAGACACATTTAATTGGCCTTGGGATCCATAGGAGAGAATCTAGAATATTAATGGTTTATCGTTAGCCAGCTACAAGCCTCTGAGCCTTCATCCCCTTCTTCCCCTGAAATGATAGAGTGAGGTTTTGTATGTGCAAATGGACAATGCTAGTCATGTGGTCTCTCAGCACTCCATGTCTGCAACCTGAGGGCCTCGAGACATCATCTCCTTAGTTATCCTACAAAATGGAGATAACAATTCTCTTTTTTGTGAGACTATATCATAGGGGGAACAACTAGGATACTAAGTCTTCCTAAACTTTTCAATTAGAAGGGGATCTTACAAGAAGGCATGGTATGATAGACACGTTAAATAGAAAAAGTTTCAAGTGGGAGACTCAATATTACTCTATGACATTACGTTCATGAGGCATCTAGGAAAGTTTCGAATGCATTGGTTAGGACCATATGTAATTCAGCATGTGACAGAGATAGGTGTTGCGTAGTTGGAAACCTTGAATGGAGAATCCCTTATAGGAATTGTGAATGGAAGTCGGCTCAAGATCTATAGAGACGGATAATTGTCTACACAATAATCTGAATCGCGCAAGAACACACGTATCATAGTAGTTGTATTGTAGTAGGGAGGTAAAATATAGAAAAATAAACAAAAAGTATAAAAAGAAAGAAAACAAATCAAAAGTAGGAAAACAAGAAAAAATACAAAGGGAGTATCACACAGATAACAGAAAAAATGCAAAGGCAGTTAAGTGTGCACAAAATTCAAGCACGGGATAGGCCCGTTAATGGAATTAAAGCACAGAAACAAAAATTAAAAAGCCATAAATGACGAAACGGCATGGAGATGCGTAGTCATAAATAGAAGTCGTCGTCGAGGATTGGGACAGACTGGCAGATCAAAGGGAAAATATGGTGAAGGATTTGGCATTAATTCAACTATAAGGAAATTATTGATTGCAGACTCTGAATGGATTTGACACTTATGTAGGGCATGAAATAAATTGCATAGTTGTCAAAGGGTTATAAAAGCGCATAAGGGCCCGACATGGAAGGCTATTTGCAATTACTAAGAGTTGTGAGAATACAGAGACTAAAGAACCGAACCAGATTCGAACCACAACCAACACAAAGCAAGTAAATAAATCAGTCACAGGGAAAAATGGAACCACCAAAAGTTGGGGCACCAGCAGCTGCAACATGCAAGCAAACAAAAATACCATCAGTTACACCAGTGTTTGTAGAAACACCCAAAGCCTCAACCTCGCAACATAGCTTTCACAGGGACTATATACCACATGTTAGCACTGAGATTCACCCTTGGACTGCTAGAGGATAATCCCAGTACCCATTATATTTAAATGATTAAAACAAGTTTTACTTGGTGGATCAGCAAGAGAAGAGTAAAAGGGAGGGCAAGAGACTACTTGGAAATACATTCTATTGGGCATGGAGTCATAACATTTTGCAGATCAAAGTAAATCAGGTTGCCTACTAGAAAAAAGGATTATGCAAGGATGGGTATAAGAATAGAAGGTAAACAAAAATAAGAATATCCACTTAACAGAGATCTTTTTTGAAACATATATAAAAGATTTCTTGAACAATAATCAATGATTAACAGGCAATTACCACAAATGTTTTGCAGCTCATGAATCCATTGACCAAAGGCATCTTTTTATCTTCAAAGTCTATAATTATTACTCAAGCAAGATGATAAAAAATAATGGAAACAAAAGAAAAATAGTCTAGTATCACAACTTTCATGAATCTCAAATGGTAGAAATGCCTACAACACATGCCCTCAGGCTTACAAATACACAGATAAATTGCCCATGTAGCTCTCTCAAGCTCTCTCTAGTCCTGAACTCAACCCTCTCTCCTCCATTAAATAGAAAATAACATCCAAAATATGCTTAAGAGGTCGAATCCCATCTCTTTCATTGGATTCTAGGCCTTGGAGATAGGTGGCAACAATCAAAGAGACAAAAATCCAACGAAGTGCTAAATTTTAGAAAGTTGTTGGAAGTCATTAATAAATATGTTCCCAACTCACTGCATGAGGTTTTAATGGAGATAAATATTAGGTGTAGGTGTCCTTTAGAATCTAAATGATCTTTTAGAATTCATTTGAACCCTCCTTGACAGGTGGCAACCTCCAAACAAGGTGGATTTATCAAACTATTAGAGCTCGCATCGCCTTTGACAGCATGTGCTGCAAACTTTCCTATAGGTGATGTTTTTATCTTTTCTCCAAAAATACAAAATGGCTCGAGATGATTTTATTTCAGTAAGTCAAAAACTTCATGTTTTTCCTCCACAACAAAATTCAGAAGAACTCATATCGGGATTCGAAAGTTACGATTAAAACAAGAATCGGATGTGTGTTAATTGCTACAAATTGTCCCAAATTACCAGTTCGTAGTGCCAGTGAGTCCAGACGCTGCGAACTTTCCTGTAGCAGCTTGTTTTCGACCAAATCAACTCAATTGATTCAAAAACCATGAAAGAAGCCTTGAAAACCTGTGATAAACCTGCTACAACTTCTAAGTAATAAAAATACTTTGGAGAAAATATAAAATATGTTAGGTTTATCTCAAAATCCAAAATCACCACTTAGTGTTGTAACCACATGCAAAAACCATGAAAAAAATTATATGGTTTAGTTCTCACAATCTCTCCCCCCTTGTGTATTTTCTTGATTTGCTGACTGTCCATAATTTATGTCTTAAAAACCTCCTATAATGTTTTATGACATTTGTTATGTGAAATATAGAGTAAAATAGGGATGTTAGGGTTTGATTACAGAGCTAACATATTAAGGGTTCACGTGTCTCAAAACTTATACACGGCAATGATATGGAGTGGAGAAAATGCAAGTAGGAAAAATGGAAAGCAATTCAATATGAATGAAAATGTAGACAAGCAAAAGAGACAACTTTGTACAGAGGGTTTGCAATGCCAACACCAGTTCATAGTGACAATCTGCAGCGCAATTGAAATAGGATTATGAAGGACTGACAATATTTTTCATGTCTGAGAGGGACTCTATAGGAACTGGTTAAAACTTGGGCCTTAGATAGATTTCAAATTTGACAATGGTCTGGTCAATCAAAAGACAGAGGGTTCGCAGTGCCAGTCTGCATCGCACAATTTGCGTAGTAGGGTTATAATAGATAACTCGCATCGTAGAATAAACATTGTTTTTTAATACTTTTTTGTAAAAGGAGGTTGTATGATGACCCTGAGATAAAAATCTTGACTAATGACCAGGTCTTAGAACACCAAAACAATGGGTTTTAATACAGCAGAGGGTTAGAAGTGCATGAACATTTAATAGTTTGCAGTGCCAACACCAGTTCGCAGTGCCAAAAGTGGTAGTATGTGACAGTTTGCAGCGCACTGTGAGTTCATAGCGCCTTTAATCAGTTTGCAGTGCATTGTGTTTTAATGAAAATGGAGATGAATTTGATACCTTTCCTTCTTTACAAATGATGACAATCACCCTTATAACACCAACACTTGATAGTGTATTTTTATCAACTTTAGACCCAAGGTTAAAATCAAGCACCTTGATTTATAATCATAAAATATGACTCTAAACCTATGAACTTTTAAATTACTGACTCCTAGAAGAAGGAATTACCACATACTATCAAATAATAACGATGTGCTTCAGTACATATCATGTGTTAACATTGGCTCCAAAGGGGATGGATCCCTCCCTATGAGGTTCCAAGAACTTCTATAGGTCGAGTGCCTTATCCATTGGGAATAAAAAAGGATCTTTCTTGCAACCAAACATACTACAAACTGAAGCCGGTACTATAAACTCATTGCAATCAAATCCACTCTGAAATATGCACAAGCTGAAAACACTGTTGTTGAAAATAAAATGCTCATGGAGTGAGATTATTTATATATGTTCCTACACTAACCCATTAAAAAAAAATTGCAAACCAAAATCCTTCAGTGTCAAGCTTATTCATCCTACACCTAATCAGTTGAACCTATGCTTGATCAAGTATAATTAGTTTTCCAATGAATCCATGCAAGAAACTAATTAACTGGTGAAACTCTTAATGTGGATCGGAAAAAAGAAGAAATCCATGGCATAAAAAAGTGCAGCTCAAAAAGACATCAGAACCAACATCCACTAAAAAAGAATGGTTTGAAATATGCATTTCTCATAGAATCCAAATAATCAGCCATGGGGTCTTGAAAGTCATAAAGAAATATCTTTTCTTGTTGTTCCAGTTGGAGATTGGATTGTTTCTGTATATTCCCAACTTTATAACTACTGCCAATTTCATTTTTCTATAAATATGAAGGTTGTTGCAGGCTGGTTTCACTGATTGAAAGTGAAATTTGACTAAAATACAACTGATCCGCGTGATTTGTAGTTAGATATAACACATCTTCAGATTCATAATAATCATAAACAATTATAGCAGGTGAAATTGCATAAACTTGTTTATTTGCTTCTACTCCATATCCATAAGAAAGCGTATCATTTTGAAGAGTATCAACCTTTTGATCATCATGAAAAGTCTCTTCTACTGCAACACATTCTTCAATACAAGCATACTCTTGATGATTATCATATCCTTTACATATCAAATCAAAATCATGACAACAATCTGGATAAAGGAAGTGATCTGAAAATTTATCTTTACAAAATGAATGAAATGCAGTATGAAAACCTTTCAAAGAATTAACACTAGAAACCAGAACAGATCTAGACCAGTCATGGGCCTTTCCCTCCAGGGAGTATCTAAACAAATCGATCATTACTTCTTCATGTATAACTTTTAATTTAAGAATGCACTCGTGAAAATATAATAAGAACTCAGTTGGCACTTCCCAATATTATCCTCTAAACCTAGAAAGAGGACTTTCCCATTCACTTCTATCGGGCACAAGGTTTGGAAAACTAGATATATTTGAAAAGCACAAAATGCAAACCTATGAGAAAGTATCTTGTCCATTTCAAACTAGTGAAGTCAACAATAGATTCATCTTTGATGAAGTTGGAGTCATTAGGTACAAGATTGCAGTCAAACTAGTGTCTTGCTCATGTCTACCATCAAGAGATGGATTTATTCTATGTCATTCTCCCATGGAATATTACTTCATTCTTCACTCCTCGGCAATGGCACCAAAAATGCTAAAATTGAGATTCACCCTCAGACTTATATAAGATAAGTCAAGTACCCATTTGATTTAAATGATTAAAACAGTTTATACTTGGTGGATCAGCAAGAGATGAGTAAAAGGGAGGGTAGCAGATTGCTTGCAAATACATTCTATTAGGCATGGAGTCATAACATTTTGCAGATCAAAGGCAATCAGAATGCCTACCAGAAAAAAGGCTTATGCAAGGATGGGTAGAATAATATAAGGTAAACAAAAAGAAGAATATCCACTTAACAGATATCTTTTCTAAAATATAGATAAAAGAATTCTTGAACAATAATCAATGATTAATAGGCAATTACCACAAATCTTTTGTAGCTCATGAATCCATTGACCAAAGGCAAATTTTGATCTTCAAAGTATGTAAATATTACTCAATCAAGATGATAAGAAATAATGGAAACAATAGAAAAACATTCTAGTATCACAACTTTCATGAATCTCTAATGGAAAAAATGCCTACAGCACATGCCCTCAGGCTTACAAATACACAGATAAACTACCCATGCAACTCTCTCAAGATCTCTATAGTCCTAAATTTAACCCTCTCTCCTCCATTAAATAGAAAATAACATCCAAAATATTCTTAGGAGGTCGAATCCCATCTCTTTCATTGGATTCTAGGTCTTCGAGATAGGTGGCAACAGTCAAAGAGACAAAACTCCAACAAACTGCTAAATTTTAGGAAGTTGTTGGAAGTCATTAATAAATATGTTGCCAACTCACTGCATGAGGTTTTAATGGATATAAATATTAGGTGCAGGTGTCCTTTAGCATCTAAATGATATTTGAGAATTCATTCGAACCCAACTTGACAAGTGGCAACCTCCAAACAAAGCAGATTTATCAAACTGTTAGAGTTCACAGTGCCTTTGAAAAGATGCGTTGTGAACTTTCTTGTAGGTGATTTTTTTATCTTTTCTCTAAAAATATGAAATGGTTCGCCCATATTTTTTGTCATCAATTCAAATACTTCATGTTTTTCCTCCACACCAAATTTCATAAGAACCCAGATCGTGATTCGAAAATTATGATTAAAACAAGAATCTTATGTGTGCTAATTGCTACAAACTGTCCCAAATTACCAGTTCGCAGTGCCAGTGAGTCTAGGCGATGGGAACTTTCCTGTAGCAACCTGTTTTTGACCAAATAAACTCAACTGATGAAAAAATCATGCAAGAATCCTTGAAAACCTCTAATAAACATGCTACAACTTCTGAGAAATGAAAATAACTTTGGAGAAAATGTAAAATATGTTAGGTTTATCTCAAAATCCAAAATCACCACTTAGTTTTGTAATTGCATTCAAAAACCATGAAAAAACTCATATGGTTCAATTCTCACAATATCTCCCCCCTTGTGGATTTTCTTTCTTTGATGACTATCCATAATTTATGTCTTAAAAATCTCTTGTAACCTTTTATGACAGTTTCTATGTGAAATATAGAGTAAAACAAGGATTGTAGGGTTTGATTACAAAGATTACATATTAAGGGTTCACATGTATGAAAAATTATACACAAAAATAATACGGAGTGGAGAAAATGAAAGTAGGAAGAAGGGACAACAATTCATTCTGAATGAAAATGTAGACAAGCAAAAGAGACAACTATGTATAAATAGAGGGTTTACAGCGCCAATCTGTAGCGCAATTGAAATAGGCTTTATGAAGGACTGCAAATATTTGTCATGTATGAGAGGGAACCTATAAAACCTGGTTAAAACATGGGCCTTATACATATTTCAAATTCAACAAGGCTTCGGTCAATCAAAAGACAGAGGATTCGCAGCACCAGTCTACAATGCGCAATTTGTGTTGCGGGGTTATAATCGACAATACGTAGTGCAGAATAAACATTGGGTTTCAATAATTGTTTGTAAAAGGAGGTTGTAGGATGACTCTGAGATAAAAATCTTGACCAATGACCAGGTTTTAGAACACCAAAACAGTGGGTTTTAATATTGTAAAGGGTCAGTAGTTCATGCACATTTAACAATTTGCAGTGCCAACACCAGTTCGCAGTGCTAAAAGTGGTAGTATGTGACAGTTTGCAGCGCATTGTGAGTTCGTAGTGCCTTTAACCAGTTTACAGCGCATTGTGTTTTAATGAAAATGGAGATGAATTTGATATCTTTACTTCTTTACAAATGATGACAATCACCCTTATAACACTAACACTTGACAATGTATTTTGATCAACTTTAGACCCAAGGTTAAAATCAAGCACCTTGATTTATAATCATAAAATATGACTCTAAACCTATGAATGTTTAAATGACTGACTCCTAGAAGAAGGAATTACCACATGACTAGCAAATACTAATGATGTGCTTCAGTACATATCATGTGCTAACACCACCAATAAAGGATATCGTGCCACAGGTTAGAGTACCCGCAGACGAAAAGTACCCGTTGGTCACACCGGAAATACCACCTAGTATAATTGTCAAAGGGGACATGCTACGAAATATTGTTTCCTTGAAGTTTGTAGACCACAACATAATGGATGAACAGAAGTTTCTAGATTTGGAACAAGAGAAATATTTGTGCGTCAAAATCATACCAGAGACAGGTGTAATATTTCTTGAACCACAGAGTTGGACAGTAGGACTAGATAAATCAGGAATATTGAATCTACTAGAGATTCCACATTTTGGACGAAGTCTGGAAATAAACGTTTATGTCAAATTGTTACTAAGTTGTGTCCACGGAGGAAATTTGTGGCTAGATCCACCAGTATCTATTGATACACAATTAATTGTGCATATAACAAGCTTGTTGAAAGCAGGAGAGGATTTGGCAACACTGTTCACAAACAAGGCAGGGGAGAAAGCATTTTCGAAAACCATGAAGGATAATTTCCACACTTTCATATTGAATTGAATTTTGGATGTCACAAACAGAAGAATACGTCGAAGACGGGACCATAAACAGAATAAGCGCAGCAAACAGTCCCAAGAGATAGGGTCAAACGAAAAGACAAGGGGAAGGGTCCAGCAGTAGCTATTCAAAAAAATATGAAAGATCACAAAGTACCACATGTCTATAATATGACAGATGATGACATGGATAGAATCGGCTATCAAGCACGGGATGTCATAGAGGATGCCATTGAGGAAGCAAAACGGAAACAAGATAAACAACACCAGAAGGTGCATGACCAGTTAATGTCAATACAACAACTATTAGAGATAGTACGGATAGCACCAGAGAGAGGCTCAAGTGAAGGACCATCAACGAGCCTGAGTGAGGAATAAGGGACAATCAATCCATTCCTGTATGATTTAGCAGCCAGGTGCATAGTGTTAGAGATCGTCACAGATGCAATCAAGTTCCCGATGCAATAATTGCAAGAGCAGATGAAATCAATAAGTCACCTGGACTTACTTGTTTCATGGATGCCTACAAAAATATCATAAAGCTTGCAGATCAGTATTATGCAGGAGATAAGGCTCTGCGCAGGAATAGCGTGCAAAGATTTGATCAAGGTGATAGAAGAGAAGGAAGAAATGCAGTAAAAGTATACAACTTATCTATAGGAAAAGAAAGAAGTTGAAGAAAAATTTGAAAGAGAGTTGAAGGAGAAGGATGAGGTCGAGGAAAAGATCGAGAAAGCTTTAAAATAGAAGGATGAGCCTGAGAAAATGGCACAGTAGATACAAACCACCATCAAAAATCTCTATAAGGAGATCCCAGAACTACCACTAGTGGTAGAGGCTACAATGGAAGAACAAGTCTCAAGAATAGATGAATTCATCAAAGTTTTCCACACAAGGATTAAGGACTTGCAATCGTGCACCGTGCCGGGAAAACTTCCAGAGGAAAGGGCAGGACGAGAGAAAACCATCATGACCATGGTAGAAAATATCAAGAAGTTGGACAAGGAATGTGCAAAGATCTATCAGGAAAGTGCGTAGCTCTGGACAAACCTGATGGAGGATCAAGAAATGAAGGTCCTGGAATCCAGATTGAGGGATGTGCAAGAAAAGGCATAGAAGGCTTCAGAGAGAATAAACACTCTATTGCCAATTTAATGAATGACGACCATTTTGGCAGAAGATTCTCCAGAATCGATTAGGACTGTTGCAAGATGAATAACTAAGGGTGATAGGGGAATTGGCAGTTGCAAAGAGAAAAGTGAAGAAAGCAGCGTACAACACTGAGGAGACACTCATGATCCTAACTACGTAGGGTGTAGAGGAAATTTTGGGGAAAGAAGTAGAAGTAACAAAAGAAGTTGTGGAAGAAAAGGACACCTATAAAAATTTCATGGAGGCATGGAGGAGCATGACACAACAGGCCTAAGTGTCTCAGGACGAGCCACAGCTGAGTGTTGGTGGCTTGTTGGATAGGAATTTTTGATACAGTTTTGAGGAAAATCCTAAGTATGGAGGATATGTGCAACAGTAGAAGAAAGAAGAGAAGTCAAGAGAGGAATGCACAGTAAAGGCGCATTTAGGATTGAAGTGTTCACTAAAAGCATACCTACCGGAGAATAAACTAGGAGAATAAAGAAGGAAGATAAAGTGGGAGAAGAGGAAGGACAATAGTTCGGCATGCAAAACATAAAGACACGCAAAAGTAGGAAGAACAATAGTCAGGAATGAGAAAATAGCATGCAAATGAAAAATCAAGAAAAACACATCCGAACAGTGAGTCAACGTGAGTTGTAATGAGTTAGAATGAGTTTTAATATAGATTTGGGGATGAGCAAGTAGGGTTTTGAGCCCTAGAGTCCATGTATAAATATGTAATGGGTTGGAAAGATAGGGGTTCCCAAAGAGAGTGAGAGAATAGACCAAGAAGGTGAGGGAGTTTGTGTCTGAGTGTGTAGGGAAAATACCAGAGAGGGTATTGCACTACAGAGTAGCTAGGTAGAGTGGGGAATGATAATATGATGAATCTATTGTAGTGCAGTGCGCAATCCTGGAAAGATTAAAGAAAGCATAATAAAGAAGCTAGTCATTGTGGATGTAGCCCAAAGTTGGGTGAACCACATTAATTACTATGTCTTCTTTTCTTTTTATGTGATTGATCATGAATGTTCTCTTTATGCATGTTAGACTATATCTA
>JASDQU011248260.1:0-17839 GCA_032191745.1 Picea mariana | reverse complement strand
AAAAGATACATATTAAGAAAAAAGAGAAGAGTTCCGAAAAAGAAGGAAAGAAAAAATCATGTCATACAGGGAAACAAAGACTAAACATTATGATCCAGACAACATTCATTCATATCTTTGTTGCATGTGGACATGCAAAGACTTGAGTGTGGGAGGGATGTTGAGCCTTGGTTTCACCATGTTTACAATAAGCATTTAAGTTTACTATCACCCCATTTACTTTCCATTCTCATTTGTTTATTATTTACATCACCACATATTATCCACTTTTTTTCATATGAGCTTGAGAGACCCGTGATTATTAAATGCAATGATTTTCCATGTTTCAATGATTACTCGGGATGAATTTTGTGTTTTCCTAATTACTTTTGGAGCTCCAGCTATATTTCTAACATTCTATAGGAAATCTAGTAGCGGTTGTCACCTACAAAAAATTCGGTAGCACGTGTCATCTACAGGAAATTCGGTACCGACCGCCACCTATAGGAAATCAGGTAGTACTTCGATGTTTGTGATATTTGTGCTTCATGAGGGAAAAATCGAGCATATGGGTTTTATTGGGGATGACATTGTTGAGATTCCATGCTGCTCAAACAAACCCAAAAACCATCAAGCAAGGTGTTGATCTCTAGTCAAATCCATGGTCAACCCACTCTATTTTTCCAAAAAAATGATTTGATTTTGTGGAACAAATGGCCAAGTTGGTCTCCCACGTCTCCCGCAATGATCCTGTAGGAAAAACGACACCCCTTCTTCATCATCGAGCCAAAAATATGCAATTACTCTTGTATTAACTCAACAAAATTCCAAACAACATGAACTTCTTGTTGAGATGGAGATTATGTGGTTGTAACATTTTCTTTCTATAGTATGAAGAATGCAATTATAAATAAAAGAGCCACCAACGTTGTAATATGTTGTTGGTTTAATTGGATAGTAATGATTATGGTTGTAACTCTTGATGTGCAAAGACTGTAAACCATTCTCTATAATTTTCCACTTGGATAATGAATTAGAGGATGATTTTGCTGCAAATCTCCAATAGCATTGTAGTCTCTTTGCAAAGTGTGCTGGAAAAGGCAGGGCACCCTCTCTCTGACATACCTTGCACATTTAGTTTCCTTTATGTAGTTGTAGTTAGAATTTCCATTCCATAGATTTATTTAAGTAGTTAGACTTATAATTATTTCAATTCATATCTTTGATTGCCTTCCTGAAATCGATATTTGAATTCTGTATTTTCTTTCATTCGTTTACACAATGACTTTATTTATGCCTTTACTCATATTTGTTGATACTTTTAATTACCAACATGAAAAGCTGTGTGCACACAAAATTTTGGTAGCGTATTTGTTTATTTACTCCCAACGATCTTGGTGTTGTTAACACATGAATCTCAAGGAAACTGGAAAATTCATGAGACTTGAGCCCACAACCACAAGATTCGTTGGGCTTAGTTTTGCATTGCAATTTCAATTTCTTTTATATTCCAGTTTGATAACTCTACATGAATTAATTAAGTGAATGAGTAAGTTAATTGGATCACTCGACATCTGAATGAAAAGGGTGTAATTGATTGGTTAAAGAACAAAGCATACCCATACTCTTGATTTCAATTTCTGGAAATAACTTGTCAAACAAAGTGCTTTTGACAGCTTAGAGTTTTTTTACCTAGTCTGCAAATATTTTTCCAACACCTCATAAGCTTACACGCATTTGGATTGATAATTAATGCACATCAATTTAAGCAATTAAATTGACCAACAACTCTATAGGAGATTTTCACAGTCCATTTATAAGTGAAGCACGATCTAAATATGAAAATCAAGGGACATACTCTTTCCCCAATGCATGGACAACTTATGTTTATATAAATGAAAGAATGGGGTTGTTGAATAAATCACAAATTGAGGTGGAAATACACAAGCCTCTCAACAAAATAAAAAAGGTTTGTAGAAAAAAATAGTGTTGGAGATTGTAATGAAAGTTTTGAGGAATATTCTTGTAGTGCACATCACAAACTATGTTTAGGGATGAACCGCACCAATGTTCATCACCAAACGCTATCTCAACTAATAGAACTTATCCCAATAAATAGGGAAAGTATAATTCTCCTACAACAACATGGGATGGAACAATTGTATGAAGGGAACAAGTCAAAGACTATCCTAACAAATGAAACTATAATAGCATCAAAGAATTGGATTCCATTAACATTTTTTCGGGTGGTGGGATCCTATACCTCCACATGAATTTTGAAGGATGGTTCAACATGTGGAAGAAAATGGAGGAATTAGATTTCTCATGCAAATCAAGATATGATGGTCTATGGCTATAGATGCTTCTTAGAAACAATTCTAGGAAAGAGCTATTGATACATGTAAGAATTTCTACCTTGCAAGGCAATCTTGCAGGTGTAGGTGGACTATGGATTTTTTTTTCATATGGTTAAACTATTGATAGTGTCTATAGGAATGATCGACCAAGAATTAGTGAAGCTAGAACAATGGGAACTCTTTATGAAGGTGGCACATAAAAAGACATAAATGTGTCATATGTACTAACACATGTATGTGTACGTGAAACTATTTATGGTCTTGTAGGCATTGTATGCCTTCATCTCTAGGAACCTCATTAAATTTCATAAAACATGATCTCTTTGAAAATCAAGATATATGATCCTTCATTAAATTGTAAAAAAAACAGATTTAAAAAAAACTAGCATTGTAACTCAAAATATATTTAAATTTTTCAACTACTTTGGCTCCTCAGAGGTCAAGAAAAAGGGGTTATCTTCTCCCACATAAAGACAATGATGAGAGAAAGACAAAGTGACCCCTTGTTCTTGGAACTCACAGATAGATTCAAAAGAGGGGGTTGGTTCCAAGAGCTAATAACATGTGCTTCTCCATGCCAACCCTTAAACCAAAATTCTACTCATATCCTTTTGAACACACAAAGAGGATACCCTACACATGATTAACATTGAACCATAGAAACATTGAAATTCAATAAATATTATGCAAGATTTGGGTTGTCAAAGTTATTGTATTCTTTAAAAATGAATCCAATATTGATCTTCTTGGATCTATCTTCCTAGGGCACTATTATTATGCTTAGCTATATACATCAGTGAATGATTCCCAAGCTTATACAATGAATATTTCTAATATATCTCTAAGAATAAATTAAAATATAACCCCCAAACTATGGATATAGAAATATTGAACAAAATTTCATACAATTTTGATGTTCATCACCTCACAAGAATCCCATCATCATGATGCAAAACAAATTACTATGGAAAAAAGACAAGTACCATTCCATTACACTACCTAGACTTAACCCAGATATAAAATCTTATATTTCCGATATAAGGAGATTTAAATAAAAAATCTATTTTTGGTAGTAATAAATACCAATTTTCGATATCATTAAATTAAAATGCAAATATTTTTATTCAATTATTACAAACACCTAATTTATTACAATATTTTTATTATATTTACTCAAAATATCACTATAACACAAAGACTAAACTACATTAATTCTTATTTTCAAAAAAATATTTAAATAAAAAATCTTAATAATACTCACTTTTTATAGTTGTGGATATGAATAACATTTTTATTGTATTTTTATATTATGAGAGTAGTACTATAATTAGAATAATAGTTTAAATTTGGGAAAGATGTTCAAATATATATATATATATATATATATATATATATATATATATATGGAGGATCTGGAAACTCTATTCATGAAGGAGCATTCATGAACCCATTCTTCATAAACTCTATCAAGGCCTCTATTCAATCGTTCTCGTTCGAACAAACATTGTACATTGACTGAACATTGGCCGAAAGGGAGATAGATATAGCCTTTAGGGAATTTATGCACTAGAAAACCGGGAGAGAACTCAACCACTTAGTGTTATTGAAGGGAGGTTGGGGGTTTTGGGGGGATAACATCGTTATTACATACATAATATGATGGCTCGACCATTAGGGAGAGCACTTAACCAACTCGACCAAAGGAAAGGGAATGACTATCCTACCAAAGTAATTTGTTGCATTGGTTCAGAGATTTTAACTTTAAGGCATGTTGTCATGCTTGTTGGCTACCCATTACTAACATCATCATTCCTCACATCAATCCCCTTTGGGGCACCCTTCCCATCTACTCCCCATTCCTTTTATAAGCGATATTCCCACCCTTTTCTATATATACAGAGAGGGGATTGAGACGGAAGTCGAGAAGCGGAGGCCGAATTGCTTGCTTTCCAAGAAGGGTAAGGTTTATGGATAATGACACCTAATAAATGTAGCCCATTTATTTATAAAAACATGACTCCTTTCATAAGCCAAACATTTCCATCTAATAAGGTGGTCAACCTGCATATTGAAATTCATTCCTTTGGAGATCATTATTATTAGTCCCCGCCGTAGGCATAGAGGGACTATAGCGATCGATAAAGCATTGACTACATATTAGTTTGTCCTTTGACCGTAAATATTTGCGCAATACCTATTGTTGGAGCTATGGAATTAAAAGCATATATTTTTATATATTAAAAAGTAACATATATGTACTGATCTGATTGACTAAGAGATTGAAGGTCTTAATGCCGGCTTTGCTATTCCCAATGCAATGTATGACAACATATCCAAACTTTTTTCTAGTAGATAGTATGTTTTAATCATATATTTTTCTTGTATATTGCTTGAAGGTCAATTAATGCTACCATTAGTTTGAATGCTTGTATTAGCATTTTTTTCTACCCGAATATATCCGTCAATTTTGATATGTACTAAGAATATTGAAATGTTTTCATATCCAAGCTTTTTATATTTCTTGAAATTTATTGACACTTATTCTGAGATGCCTCAATAGGCCTGACAGCGTAAATGTCTACATGACACGACATTCTCCAACACCCCTGACAACTTAAATGTTTGCATACCGCGAGGTCCTTAGACATCCTAAGAGTCTTAAATGTTTATGTTAATACGGTTCTTGGAGTACATGCCAGTTCCATAGCCATTGTATGTTTCATCCTTGTTCTTCCATTGAAGCTACATACATTGTTTATTGGTTTGGTGACTGCTTCTTCTTTGCTGGTTTGTCAAGTGCTGCCATTGTATGTTTCATCCTCGTAATCATTGAAGCTAGATACATTGTTTACTGGTTCAATGAGTGGTTCTTCTTCGTTGGTTTCTTGGTTGCTGTTTTTTGTTGTTTCACTCATGATTCGACCTGCGCTTCTGCATTTCATCGTTTCAGAGTAAGTTTCGATGCCATAGTTTAATTTTGTATTCCTTGTTTGCTGTTCAGTGTTTGCAGTTTGCAAGTAAGAATGTTTTCTTATTTGTAGTTGCATGTTCCTTTTATGTTTTTGGTTCCTTTTCTGCTTTGGCTGCAGTTTGGTAATCGTTGGAGATACATATGTTGTTCACTGGGTCAGTGGCTTTTGCTGGTTCGTTGGTTCCTGGGTTGCTGGTTCTGTTTGTTTGCCTGGGGTTTGCGCTTTGGGGCCCTGGGGGTGTAGTTCAACCTCTTCATGCTTTCTCACTGGTTTGGTCATTGCTGGTTTCTTTTCTTTAATTCGGCCTTGCAGGGTTGGGGTGCAACGGCGGTGGTTGGAGCTTTTCTTTTTTCTATTTTTTTTTTGGATTGTTATTGTTTTTTTGGGGCGCTTTACGGTGTTCAGCCCCTGCACCCACCAATCAATCTGCAGTTGAGTTATTTTCCATTTTTGCAGAGGTTTTTATCTGTATTTTTGTGAGATTTTCCTGGTGCTCGAGTCCTGCCATGAAAGAAAATAGTTGCATACAAAATTGTTGGAGGATTACATGTGAAGTTACAATATCCGTTTTTTTTTTTTTGGGATAAAGCATATGTATGCAACCTACATTTATAGACCATGTATGGTCAGATGTGCGGATATGACATGACATGTTCTTAATCCTCTACATAGATTGGTGTGCGCACGATACAATTTGTGTTGTGCTTGAGATATGATATGTGCAACAAAGATTCTTCAAGATTATATTTTCATGTTTGGAAGCATGTTTGGGTAGTTTTCCACGGAAAACTGAGAACTTGTAACGTGGACACAACAGTTTGTGTAGAGGATAAAGAACATGGTTAAAGGGCATATCTGGATGAATTTCTAGGGAAAACCAGAAATCGTTTAGCTGCGGCCATGCAATTGCGTGATATTTTCTGCCTTGTAATATATTTTGGCTAGGGAAAACAAATCTAGACGTTTACACCCATGGATAGAGAAGAGAAAAGGTTCATGTTTCTTCCTTTGTAAACTGTTTGTTGAGTCAGTTTTGTTGTATCTACATATTGCTTGTTCTCCAGTGAATACCAACTTCCATTGATGTACATTGACTTTTGTGGGTTCCCACATTGAAACAAACAAAGTAGCTAGAGAAAAGGAGGGAGTCTTGACTGCATCGGCTGAAGAGGATATAGAAAGGTGCATGCTTGTACTGTTGTTTCATATTGCGCTATTTTTAATTTCATTTATGGTCTGTATATGTGTTAAACTAGTTGTGTGCCTTCCTACATGGTAAGTTATCTTGGTTACATACGTTCCTTCCTTCATACTAAGCTAGTTTATGTGCGTTGTGTTTGCGCTGCATTGCTGCATTTAAAGAAACAAAATCGTTGGACAGGACGAAGGACTCTTTGGTGGGTAAATAGACCTTTTTCTTTTTCTTTTAGATGTATGTTTTCATACTAACTTGCCTTCGTCTCAATTGCATCTTCGGCATTGCTACCTTGGCAAAAGTAGGTTGCTTGGACAAGGAGATGAATTCTTTTGTGCAACAACAGAGGGTTCTGTGGTACAATATTCTAAAAGGTATGCCAAGTGTGCCGGTAAATTAAATATACAAATAGGGAGGGAGAATATAATATTAGACTTGAAAATGATGAATTCGTAGTAATGGGCCTTTCTGCGCTCCCTGTTTCTACTTTTTCCATTTTCTATTATCCCTTTTGTTTTCTAATTCATCTGCTTAGTGTGATTTCCGAAAATTCCCTCGTGCACCAGTTGGCGGACTAAAAAACTGACATATGTGCTCCTGATTCTACCTTATTCCATAGTTACCAACTTTTTCTATTGCGGCTTCTAGGTTGGCAGGTTGAAGATTGCTCCCCTGGGTTCCGGGGGTCCGCGATATACACATTGGCCATGGTGACCCGTGGTTACTCCCTGTTCACTGTTAAACATTTCTCCAGTTAAAAATATAAGATGCATACAGTTTTACGATTATTTGGTCCTTTCGATGGACAATATACAATGCATACATTTGTTTACTCCTGATGTTCATCTGCACATGCTTGCATAAAAAAAGTTGGACTAGTGAGACGACCATGAGCAGTCAGTCATCCCAGACATCAACAGACCGACAAGGCCAAAGGTAAAGATGCATACGCTGTGCTCTTACTATGTTTACTAAACCAATTTTGTGGGCTATATATTCATAAATGGCATGGTAGATATGTTGATGCCATTTGCAATACATGGTTTCCAGCTTGCAAGAAGTATCAACAAGTACAAGTGAAACGTCGAACGTGCTGCATGTTCCGCAGACCAAGAGGTGTGGTTACAAACTGTGGCTCCATAGTTCATCAATACTATTCATGTACTTGTAGCACACTAACATTCACTTTAGTTTTCCTATTCAAAAAATGTCATCAGGTCTAGAGTTGTGACATCCAAAGTACTGTCAATAGAGGGCTTGAACAATCGCCAAATTGGACAACTGTTCATTGGGGGCATAATGGTTGTCTATACCACCTACTTGGACAAGGCAAACAAAATTAGATCCATTATGCGTGCTGATATGACAGACAAGGACGCCATGATGACAATCACACTCACTGTTCCTCCACAACTTGTCTAGAAACATGCAGAAAAGATATTGCCGCATAATGGGATATCCATTACAAATTTTAATGTATTGCCCAAAACAGTATATGACCGTGGTGATTGCGATCGAATTATTTTACTCAATGAAACAACTATTGTGGAAAAAAATTCTTGCGATTTGTTCAGAATATCGCTTCCTCCCAGACTCAACTATCAGGAAGCTTGCACAGAGCACTGATATTTACCCAATCGGAACGATTGGGGCTGCTGTGACACTGGCGAGAAAATTTGGGTCGCAACATATTATCCATATAAAGGATGGACAGTCGGACATCGACAAGGCAATGGTACCACTTTTCATATTCAGTTTTGTTCTTAACTTTCATGTTTGCATATATGTGGGATAAGTTACACAAATATTGCACTGTTCCATGTTGCAGATACAATTGTTCAATACATATTCAGATTTGTTTTCATCAATGGAACAACAATTGCATAGAGGGCATATTCCACTTATGCTGTTAAAAAATATAACAAAGAAGAAGGATGCTAAAGAAAGGATCTTTCAGACAACCTAGACAACGTTTGTAACAGAGTTGAGAGCAGATATAGTAGAGGATCTAGAGAAACTAGCTATCTCTACAATTGTTATGCATATACATCCACAAAATCATCCTCACTTTGCTTATAGAAATAGCCTTCAACAAATTTCTGCACCTGTTTAATTTTTCTTTTTTGTTTTATAGGGGAGGGAGGGATGCAGTTGTGTATTATATTGTTCAATGTATTAATCCCTTTGCTCGTGTTTCCACGTTGAAGGTATTTTAGTTGCAGCCAATGTGTACTCAACCCCCTTTGAGCCTGTATGTGCAAAATTCCATTCCATTGCTTCTGCTTCTGCTTTGATAAGTGATGATACGATTGATTGTATGCGATGTGATGAAAAATTTCCATATATTTATGGACATTGCGTCAATGGTGTTATTCGAACCATGGGCAACACAACTATGCAGTGTTCGGTTAGGCAGCCTCTGTTACAAAATGTGCTTCCTGAATTGGCAGAGTTGTCGTATGAAATGTATTTACACAAAAAGGCAAGCAGTGTCTATATGCTGCGGCAACTTCGGATAAAGAGCAAATTCACCTTAAATGAGGACAATGCAATTTTGCATATCGGCTGAAGAAGGGAAAAAAATAAATAAATCAAACTTTGGGAGGAAACAAAAATACCTCATGTCTCTCTGTAATATTTGTTCAACATCCAGATGAATGTTCGTTTCAAGAGAAAAGGAATGCGCCAACGTCTTTTCTTTGTATATCAAATTGTTTGGTGCAAAGGTCGATGGGTTCTGCTCAATGGAACCTTCTGGGAACTTTCTTCTGGGTTGTTTAAACTATGGTTGGTTCTTGGTTATCTGGTNTACGTCTTTTCTTTGTATATCAAATTGTTTGGTGCAAAGGTCGATGGGTTCTGCTCAATGGAACCTTCTGGGAACTTTCTTCTGGGTTGTTTAAACTATGGTTGGTTCTTGGTTATCTGGTTTCTCTATCAATTTGTATACCATGGAACTCCAGCTCTTCTTTGGAGGACACAGAACAATATCGTTGATTTTTTTTGGCCAACTGGCACTCAGATCCGCCTGATAATTTCTATGGCGTTATGACACAAATGTACTATGTGACTTGTTTTGGAAAATTTTCTTGATCGATGAAATTGGTCAAATTATTGTTGTGAAATAATTTGAAATCAATGAATATATAGTGTGCGAAGTGAAAATGTCTTATCATACCAACAAGAGGCTCTTAAAATTCAAATTGATCGTTGTTTTCACAATTTTTTCTTATTCGATGAACTTGGTAAAATTAATATCCTAGAATAATTTGAATCAACGAATACATACTGTGTGGAGTGAAATTGTGCTATCATATGAAAAAGAGGGCCTTAAAATTCAAATTGGTCCTTGTTATGCTTGCAGTGATAGAATTTTACAAAAAATTCTTGTGTTTCCTTCATATTTTTAAAAATAAGCGATTTAACATCCTTTAATAATTTAATGTAATTCACTTGTACAATAACAATAGTTAATATTAATATTTTAGTATCTAAAAATAATGTTTTTAGCTGAAGTTAGATAGGATGAGCATTGCTAAACAATTCCAATCTTGAATCCGCCAAACGTGGAATCCGCAAGTCTACCTGTCAATTTGTATATCGCAGAAGTCTGGGTGGTATTTGCAGGACACCAAACAAAAGAGGTTCAAATTTCAGCCCGCCAGGCCGAGAACCCGCGATCCAAAAAGTGCCCAAGTATGGAATGACGGATCCACATATGCTCTGTAAAATCTCTTGTCCATACTTTCTAAAATTACATGTTTGCTAAGTATTGCTCGTTTGTCGGAAAAATTTTATATCAGTCGCCCGACCAGATTGTACAAACTTTCTCGTTTAATTAAATTCTGCAATAACAAAAATTATTATTAATAATTTAGTGTTGAAAATCATGTTTTTAGATATGTTATATAGTTGATAGGGATTAGTATCTGTAAACAATGGCCTCAATTCCATCTGTCAATCTGTATATCGCGGAAATTCGAGGGATATTCAGAGGACAAGGAACAATGAAACTACAATGTTGAGCAACGTAGCCCACAGGTCTATTTGTCAATTTGTAAATCGCGGAGATGTGCTTGGTGTTTGTATAGCGCGAAACAATAGAGGCCCAATTTTTAGCTCGCGAGCCCCACAGATCTGATAAAAAAAATCGCTAGATATGAAATCCATACCAGATCGCTACGGGACAATAAAAATGCAATGTTCAACCAACCAGCCTGAGTCCACCTGTCCACTTGTATATCGCGGAAGTCTGGGTGCTATTTGTAGGAGACAGAACAATGGAGACTCTATTGTCGGCCCGCCAGGCCGCGAACCAAAAAATGCCTAGGTATGGAATGAGGGATCCACATATGCTGTATAAAATCTCATTCCATAGTTTATATAGAGACAATGTCCACAAGTTCACGTGTCAACTTGTATATCACGGAAGTCTAGGTGCTATTTGTAGGACACAAAACAATAGATACTTAATTTTCATCCTGCCAGGTCATGAACTCATGATCCAAAAAGTGCCCAAGTATGGAATGAGGGATCCACATATGTTCTAGAACAATGTTTTTGTACAACGCAGAACAATAGATGCCCAATTTTCAGCTCGCCAGCCCCAGATCCCCCGATAAAAAAAATACTAAATTTGAAATTCATATGGGATCACTACGAGACAATAAAATTTCAATGTTCAACCAACCAACCCAATTCCACCAATCAATTTGTATATCACAGAAGTCAGGGTGCTATTTGTAGGAGACAAAACAATAGAGATTTTATTTTTGGCGCGCCAACCCGCGAACCCGCGATCCAAAAACTGCCTAAGTATGGAATGAGGGATCTGCATATGCTGTATAAAATATCATTCCATACTTTATATAGAGACTATGTCCAAAAGTCCACGTGTCAATTTGTATATCTTGGAAGTCTAGGTGCTATTTGTAGGACACAGAACACTAGATACTTAATTTTCAGTCCACTAGGTCTCGAACCCGCGATCCAAAAAGTGCTCAAGTATGGAATGAGGGATCCTTATATGTTCTAAAACACTATCAATTTGTATATTGCGGAATTTTGGGTGCTATTTGTAGGAGACGAAACAATAAAGACTCTATTTTCGGCCCGCCAGGCTGGGAGCCTACGAATCAAAAAATGCCTAAGTATGGAATGAGGGATTCGCATATAATGTATAAAATCTCATTCCATACTTTACATAGACTATGCCCACAAGTCCGCGTGCAAATTTGTATTTTTTGGAAGTCTAGGTGCTATTTGTAGGACACGAAAGTCTAGGTGGTATTTGTAGGACACGAAACAATAGATACTTAATTTTCATCCCACCAGGTCGCAAACCCATGATCCAAAAAGTGCCCAAGTATGGAATAAGGGATCCACATATGTTCTAGAATACTATCAATTTGTATATCGTGTAAGTCCGGGTGCTATTTGTAGGAGACAGAACAATAGAGACTCTTTGTTTGGCCTGCCAGACTGCGAGCCTGCGATCCAAAAACTGTCTAAGTATGGAACAAGGGATCCACATATGCTGTATAAAATCTCAATCCATACTTTATATAGAAGTTGTCCACAATTCTGCGTGTGAATTTGTATATAGCGGAAATGTAGGTGTTGTTTGTAGGACATAGAATAATAGAGACTCTTTTTTCATCTTGCGAGGCCGCCAACCCGCGATCAAAAAACTGCCTAAGTATGTAATGACTTTTTTTTATATGGCTCGTTTGTTGAAATACTTTTATATCACTCGGCCGACCAGATTGTGCAAACTTTCTCATATAATTAAATTCTGCAATAGAAATATTTAACAGTAATAATTTAGCGCAGGTCAGGTTATGAATTTGGATATCGTAGAATTGTCACTGCTATTTGTAGAGCGCGGAATAATAGATGCCCAATTTTTTTCCCACCAGCCCGAGAACCCTCAATCCAAAAAAGTGGCTAATTATGGAATTAATACGGAATCGCTAAGGACCAAAAAAATGAAATGTTGAACCAACCAACCCGCAAGTCCACCTGTCAATTTGTATATCACGGAAGTGTAGGTGCTATTTGTAGGACACAGAACAATAGAGGCTCAATTTTCATCCTGCCAGGCCGAGAACCATCAGCCGTTCACATGCCCTGGGTATATCTTCGCCCGACCACTTTTCATACTTTGGTATTTCTTGGAATTGGTTTCTCCATTGCTGCTGCCTTCATACTTGTTTCCAGATACACAATAATTAAGCTTTAATGCTAGTAGCCATCCTGCAGCAACCGTTAAAACTGTCATTTATGTCCGAAAGTCCGGAGAAGATTTGTCATTAGTATGAATTAAACTAAGATTTGCCCATAAGCATGTTATCCTTTCTGAGTATTCATTTCAAAGGCCACACAATATTTTTTTTTGTGCACCGACGGGTTGGTGCTTTTAATAAATTTCTGATTCGTAATCTCTTTTCGCCATCACCGCCACGTTCACACTTTTTTCTAATTGTGCAATTAGTGAGCTGTGATGGTCACATCTCATTCCGCACGCACCCTGGAAATTGTCATTGATCAGCGAAAGGCTCGAGGAGATATTCCATTGATACACATTAAACCATAATTTGTGGAGGCTTATATTATCCCTCCTCGATTTTCATTTCAAACATCATCTCGACCAAACAAAAATTCTAAATAACTTCTGGAAGCAATGCTCTCCACACACAGTAAACACATTAGGGAATAATGGCCAGAGGTTCCACTATTCCAGGGCATATTGTTACTATTCATCTCCCTCCGCCTAGTAGGAAAAAATGAGATGGTCCCTTGGTACACTGAGATATATATTTCAAGCCAAAGAATTCCATTGCAACCCTGGCTGGTCAAAGAACCTGCCCAGTTGCAGTCATTTCTATCGCAGAAGTTGATGCCATGAATTCTGAGCCAGAAGAAGATGATCTGATGGACGATGATACGCCAATGGATGATGGAAATGCAGAGAATCTTCCCACTCCTGCGCCCAAATTGAAATCAACCATAACGAACTGACCTTCCTGGCTCGGTGATCGCAGTCATGACAACAACAAAAGGAGTTTCAGAAAAGAAACTAACGGTGAATGCAATAACCACTTTGCATCGCGAAAGTAGGAATTCTAGAGTTCCAAATTAGTCTGTTTTGGGTGGAAGAGTTTCAGTGTAAAGAAATGATATGTTGATGCTCCCAGAGATATATTTCAAGCCAAAAAAATATTGTTTAACATTTTCAGGCATCAGGTCCAAAAATCTCGCTCCTGCCACTCATTTTCCTACTAGTCATATCCTTCTACCCAGAATGGACTAATTTGGGCCTCTGTAATTGCACATGCAAGCTGTTCTACTGAATGTTTTTGGACAATGCAGAGGCGGTTTTAGTTACGAGCTATTCCACTTGCCCTGCAACCATTTTCGTCTTCTTTCTAAGGAAAAGCTTCTGAAAAATATCAATTTTAGCAGAGGATGATTCATCGACGAGAAAACTCCAAGAATCTTGCATACTGCAGAACCCGTGCCTGTGTTTGTCACAAATACCTTCAATTTTTCGGCTCGAAGAACTGGGTCCAATTTCTAAGCATAGATGTACAGTACTCGGTGTTTTTCTTATTTTTTTTTATTTTTAAATGGATTTGCTATTAAAAAAAATTTCCTTGCACTCTTCGTTGCTGCCTCTTTTCTGGGTTTAACGCATGTTCTAATTGGCATGGTTCAGTTCTCTCGTACTTCTTCGATCTTCTGTTTACTAATACCAATGTACAATGTTGCAACAATATTGTTGTTCTTGTTTCTAGACATGCAATTATTAAGTTTTAATGCTAAAAGCCCATAATGCAATAAGTTTAATACTTGAGTTAATATGCTGCACTGATGGTAGAATGTATGAAGAACACAGTTACATGCACACGTTCCAATAAAATCTAATCTTCCACAAAGCATTTGCTAGCAATTAGTAGAAAAGGAAATTTAGTGGTTAAGTTGATATGTTACAGTCATGGAATAATGTATCAAGAACATAGCTGCAGGCATACGTTGCAATAAAATGTAATCTTCAACAACGCATTTGTTGACAATTAGTAGATCATGGTTTTGCAACGATGGCGCTTCTTTGAAACCAATTCACGCTTACGAAAACTGCCTTCCGCCTCTCTATTTTCCCACTCTTATATTCCCTCTAGTTTCTCTTCCTAGTTACTTAATCATTTTTTTCCCGACAATGCGTTGGTCCACAACTTCACGGATTCACGCGTTTGTGTTTCCAACGACCGCTTCCCCTTTATTTAAATTGATCATCTATTGTTCCATGTCCCACAGCTAGCACCCAGAGTTCCACCATATACAAATTGACAGGCGGACTTGCACGTTGGTTAGGTCAACATTGCAATTCTACTTTTCCGTGACCTCCAAACAACATTCAGAGGTCCGATATATACAAATTGACAGATATTCAAAATTGCAACCATTCTTAGATCATACGCTTTTCCGTATTACGGTCCACCTATCATGCCCTTTTCTGTGCTRCACATTTTTGCACTRAAAACTTTYGAGAAATACAATTTAACTGTCGGGTCCTCGCATATTTAGTGGAACTATTGTCACCCCATTTTGAAGCCCGTCTATCCGCTTTTCATACTTCGCCATTTTTTCGAATTTCTTTAGCGAATCGTCGATTTGGCGGGTTGAAGAAATATTCAGTTCGTAGTCATTGTTTCCTGTATCCGCGTCCCTTTGCAATTAGCAGTTGGAAATTATATATAAGATCTTATTTCCATGTATGCAATTAACAATTTCCCTATTCCATACTTAGCCACTTTGGTGGAATTCCGCAAATATACAAACCGGTCACTCAACTGCCCCATCATGATCTCTTCCGTTTTACACATTTTGCACTAAAAAATTCCTAAACATGAAATTTCATCGTGCAACAGTCGATTGTCTTGACTATCCCCGTAACCCTTTTTTCAATCCCGTTTGACCACTTTTCAGAGCTTGCCATTCTTTCCTTGCTCTCCACCCTCTCTGTCACCTCCACACTCGTCTATAATAAAAGAAAATAAAAAGTTATATATATATATATATATATATACATATCTTGTTTCTAAATATGGAATTACTGGCATTTAATTCTAACAAGTCATGATGCAAAAACCATATATATTGTCTTTGATGGGTGAAAGGCTCGAGGAAATTTCGTATTCATGCGCATTAAACCAAAATTTGCGGGCGGATTATATTATCCATTGCGAGTGCTCATTTCAAAATCATGAAATCCCATTCACACGACGTGCCCTTCGCATGTTCACGAAACCTCCATTCCTTAATTGCTCTTCGCCGTACCCACCACGTTCGCATTTCTAAATATGCAGTAAATAAATTTCACTGCTAATAGTTCATCATGCACCACCAATACAGGTTGTCATTAATCAACGAAAGGCTCAAGGACTTTCCCATTCAGAAGCATTTAACCAAGATTTAGAAAAAAGTTACATTCCTCGCTCTAACAATTCATTTAAACCATCATCTGCAACAAAGCAACCTTCTCATAAACCTATGGAATCATCTCGGCAACAGTTTTGTGGAGATACAATGAACACCTTCGAGCGTGAGGACCAGAACTTCCATTGGTCCATGGCATTTTCTTATTACTCAACCCCTACCCCAGAGAACCAAGTAATTTGGACCTCTGGGATTGCTCATGCAGGATGTGTCCCTGAGGTTTTTGACTATAAGGACCTCGTCTCTTGGTGTGCCGATAAATTTATTATAGAACAAATAATTATTCCACTGCACAATGACTCTTCTATTTCTTTGTCACCTCAGGTCTTCCGCCAGATGCTGAAATTGCCCAAGACAACATTGACATTCAAAGGAGAAGATTGCAAACAGTTCCTAGCAAAGCATAATAACAGATTGGACCTCTTTCCCCATTTTTTGGAAAGGCCAAATATAGTGCTTGAAGATATTACAAGTATGGAGGTTAGTTCATATAGAAATCCATTTCGGGAAATTGCTTGGCTGTTTACAAGAATAACGGGACATGAGTCCACAGGTACTGTTTCCCGCATGGCTCTTTATATTTTGTATTTCATAGTGAACGAACAAGCCCTTTTTGATTGGGGCAGGTTAATTTCCCATGAAATCTCTTCCCAATTGTCAAGCTACAAAAGGAAAAGAAATTTTATATGTCATCCTATTTAGTTTTTGCAATAGCACATTCCTATCAATTTCCGCAACTGTCTCTGTCCAAAAAATTCAACTGCGAATTCCACCCAGTAACGTTCTGGTACTAGGCCTTGTGGAAGCACAAGGCTTCCCACTATTTTTATGAGGTTTTTAATGGCTTCCTGTCTATTTTCAAAGTTTTCTTGTTAGGAGAAAATGCTCCCCGCATATCTGAACAAACAACTAGTTTTTTGCACAATAAGGGGACACTCTGACATTTGGAAAATTACATTGTCATAAGAATTTTTGGCTCCACGGAACAACTTGCTCTCCTTCCATTTCACGTTACAGACATAATTTTTATTGCAGAAGTAGCACGTCAATACAACTACTGGTTCCATCTGTTCCAAAGGAAGAAAAAAAACAGTTCATTCCTCTGCCTTGGAAAATAGGGGAATTCGTCTTGAAAAACGTCAA
Organism: Picea mariana; assembly: GCA_032191745.1. Classification (NCBI taxonomy): domain Eukaryota; kingdom Viridiplantae; phylum Streptophyta; class Pinopsida; order Pinales; family Pinaceae; genus Picea; species Picea mariana. The sequence goes on along the minus strand of JASDQU011248260.1, from coordinate 695 downwards.
AAAAATTGACGATTTCATAGCACATTTTAGCATCTCCAACCTCAGATATGCTGAAGACATAAGAGGATTCAACCCCTATGATATTTTTAGAGAACATTTACAATCACTTGGCCTCGGCGATTGTTTTGTAAATAAACACCTGCCCAAAAACAAAGACAGTGACGGTCCTACCTCTGATACCGGTGACGTAGAGACAGTGAAAAGCTGCACTAAATTGTACATGCAATAGGGGAAAGGCCCCAGTGACAAGAGTGTTCAATCTGAAAATACCACTCCAAAAAGCACGACATCCCAGAGCATCTCTCCAATGGCCCATCACAGCAACAAAGAAACCCAAAGTTCTTCAAACGGAGGAGGAGATAATGACCCTCCTCACTCTAAAATTGATAGTTCTCACAAGCTTCCAGTAGAGAAGAAGAGGGAAAAAAATGTGGGTCAAGCAGAAGAGCCGGAAATTCAGATTCAGAACATGGAAGTTGACACTGATCTAGATGCCATGTTCCCCTTCCTTGATCAACCCCAATATGACATCCACCATAGCCATCCAATGGACATATCCATTACCCAAAATTTTAATGAAGATGAATCCTTTGTGTTCCAAAGTGCTGTTTTTGATAGCCAGAACAAAAGATTGATATTTGAGAAAAAAAATGTTAAAAATATCAAAGACAAATCTCGTTCAGAGGTTGACATTG
>JASDQU011248259.1:2174-18276 GCA_032191745.1 Picea mariana | reverse complement strand
AAGAGGAAGGGAAAAGTATTTTCTTTTTGTTGACAACATAATGAGTCGCCCTTGGACAAATCACATCCTTTTGTTTGCTTTTCAATCCCTAGGATTCAATTATCAATATGACCTTAGGAAGATGTTCTCGCTACATAGAGTTGTGTCCTCCTCTATTTGGTTACCCTTCCAAATATATGGAGAGTTCACATTTCCTACGACATCATGAACTTATATCAATGCCATGCTGCCTGAGTCTCATATTTTGTCGTGCTTTCATCCAAGGGAAGTCTTACTAAAATTGAGTTGGCCCTTCTATAGTTTGTCTCTTGTCCCCATGCATGACCACCCTAAAAGACAAATCAAGTCCTTGTCTAAAATCAATGAAGTTCTCTTCACTGATCACCAAGATCCTCTTATCTATTCCTGACGATCCATCGAAGACCTTTGGGTAGTGAAGTCTGTTGGTAGCCAATTCGCATTCTTATCCTATCCTTATAAGCTGCCTACACCAGTGTTTTGCAACCCTTGATCTTCATCGCAATCTTTGAATAAAATGACACTATTATTTCGTGCATTTTCACAACTGCCTTTGTTCTCGTTTTCACGACTGCAAGCGTGAAAACTTTGATTTCAAAGTCACATTAAAATCATCACTGGATTATTATAGTCACTCTTGTCTATGTGTTCACTGCATTTCCAATTTAATTATGGTTATACAGTTGGCAAGACACCAAAACCTTTACTCATTTGGCATCTTTTGTTGTTAATATGGCTTCATTTTTTTGTGATGATATTATAGTGACTGTCATTGAATCCTTAATACATTGGTGGTTTGATGTTCTATAGTCTTTCATCGATTTTCTTGACACATTGGTTTCATGAAAACACATTAACGTTGTGGTTAGACCCTTGGTGTAATAATTTCATACAACACATATTTGATATGATTGAACCCTTGGTGTTGATTTCGAATCATTGTTTTGGTTTTAAAACTATGCAAACACTATGCTTATACAAATTTTTGGGTCGACTTACCATAGATTTCATTAATGGTTCAAGTGGCATTGTTTTTAACCTATGCAATAGTGATTTGAATCGCTATATGCGTCGTCGGTTATACATTGGTAAATGACTGTTTTGCATGGTTGATCTAGTTCCACCACCCTCACACATTCGGGCATTAATGCCTTCCCCCTATCTCGGGTCACCTCTGTTGATTTAGAGGGAAGTCTGTGAGTTATTCGATCCTACGAATAACTTGTCCAAACCCTCGCCCATTCACCCGGCTCACCGTGTTCTCCTATTTATGGCACCTGTGGTGCGCATAAAGCCAAATGGTAGCCAAACACTCCTATTGTTCGACAATGCTTGAAAGGGTTTGGAAAATGGTGGCTGGCTGGTATTTATCCAAAGGTTTGAGGGTTTCAACCTTTCATTTGCCCAACAATTCACCCTCACCTTCGACGGATGTAGGGCTAAGGTCGGAGACATACAACTCAAGCTCAATGAGGAATTCCTAAGCTCAGCGACATGACTAGCAGCTACAGGGCAAAGGTAGTTTAAAAATTCCAAAGTAGACGAGGTGTTGTGGCCGCTATTATTCACATCAAGGAAGATTATTTCCTGTGATAGAGGTATGCCTATCACTACCCTCAAACCCAGGTGGCGCGATCTTTTGGCAATCGTTAAGTAGTTTGTGACCTGCGAATGTCATTATGGCTTGGTATTTCTGTATCATCTTCGGTTATTGATGAATTTTATAGGCTACCCTCTGAATATGCCACATTATCTTTTGCGTAGTCTGTACAAGATGTCCAAAATATTCAAGCGTGAGAAGGCTGATAGCAACCTTTTCCATCACGGCTTGATCAAAGTTATTATCGTCCACCATTTGAGCCTTAGTGGGGACTGTTGGCAAGCCTTCCTATCTAGGAATGGCTTTGCCACTTCCAAGTCTGTCCAAGTGGACAAGGTTGTGGTTATTGAAATATTGGTTGGATCGGTCGTGCCACTTCATATCCTTCTACCCCCTGTCAAACCCTCGGATTGCCCCGACTTGGACCTAACCGATACCATGGCCAACCTGTGTGCTAAGGATGATATTAAGGCCGTCAAAAGACCTTGAAGGAAGAAAGTCAAGGGTGATACTGCTGTCAATAGTAATGGAAATAAAAATGCTTGATTGATATCGAGATTTGCCTGGAACAAGACTAAACAGAACATTGACCAAAATCCCATCGTCTTGAACGAGGACTTAGACTCCGAGATTGAACGTTTCCTAGCCGAGGAATACCCCTATTCTCATGGCCTCTGCTCTAAGGAACCCTATGACTATGTCTCTAACTTACCTCCATGCCTCAAAAATGACCCAAACTACCCGGGAATCAAGCTGCACAAGGAAACCCCTAGTAATTTGAAGAAACCCTTGCCTGTGATGCCAAAGCCCGATCAACCACCATGTACCCAATATAATGCTTGGCTAGAATGTTATTGCAACGACGTTCCCCTATTGCAATCAAAGATCAAATCATTAAAAGAACGGGTGACAGTGCTGGCGAAGGAGAACGATAGGCTACAGGGCAACGAGAAGAAACAAAAAACCACCGGTTCAATTGTCTTTAGAAACGTCGAAGCAACAACGACCTTTGTAAATTCAAAATTATCATGACCGACTTGTTTTCTAACTGCCCAGGTATGTATTTCCATATTGATTTTGTTTTATGAGTTGGTTTAAATTAATATAACCACTTGGATTTGCTTTCAATTAGCTCTGTTCGTTTTGATAGATTCAAAATGATTCTATTACTTTCGATTTTGTTATGAATCATGTATAGAAGATTTGATTGCTAAACTTGGATGCAGCTATGATTTGGTTAATGCAATTTCATTGTTCTCGAATTAGTTTAAAATATTGATTTGTTTTCGATCAGGTTTTCTTTTGATTAGTTCTGTTTGCTTTTAATAGACAAAAAACAATCCTGTTGACTTCGATTTACCAAAAATGATTTTTTTTTGTTTTGAATGAATATTTTCTCTTTGATTGCATTCGATCTGTACAGAGAATTTCTTTGCTAAACTAGGACACAGCTGTGTTTTGATTGATATTATTTTGAATTAAGCATAACGATTGGGTTGGCCCCAAACTGACTCGATTCATTTCTTTTGGCTTGATTTTGAAACGATTCTGTATGCTTGGATTAGCATGGTCTTTCATGTATGCAATGCATCAATATTAAATATTGGTTTGACAAATACAACGTAATCTATTTGATTCGTAAAACGATTCTGTTATGTTCGGATTGACATATTTTGTCTCTATTGAATTCGTATGAAAGACTTGGTTAAATCGATTATAGTTTGTTTTGAAATTGGTTCAAGAGATGATTTCGTTGGTTCCCCAACTATCAATCGATTCTTTGTGTTCCAAATTGGTAATAAAAGTTGTTTGACAAATCTCACATATCCTGTTATCATTTGATTAATTCAATTACGATTTCATTTTGTTTCAATTTGCATACAAGTTTGATTCGTTGTTGTATGAATGATTCGCTTTGTTTGAAATTAGTAATTAAATATTTTGTTTAATAGGTTCGATATATTTCTATAAGATTTGGATTGATTAAAAACGATTCTGTTTTCAAATTAGACCAGCTACAGAATCGCAAGATTCTGTAGCTAGTCTTAAAAATTAGATTTTTGTCAATTTTATCAATAAAACACTATCTAAACTTCTGTATTCTTGTCTACTTACAGGTACCCACGAATTTCATTGACAAATTGGACATGCTGTAGTAGTTTAGATATAGTTTTCAGTTGTTAATCATAGGCAAAAAATAGGGACTTGGGAGATTATTCCCAGATTTTTTGTAAACTGCTTTGACAATTCCCAGAGGGATGTTTTACCTTGTGGTCTTTAAATATTTGTTATTTTTTGTAATGGACCCATCATCATCATCATGGTTGGGAGGACCAGACTATGGATTTATGATAATACAATCTTGGATGAAAGTGGATGTCTTGTAACAGCTTTAGCTTTCAATATATCAAACTTTTATCTCAAGTTTTCTTCATATCAGTTTGCAATTAATTATCGACTACTTTAGCTATTGTAATTCGTTGCAGGTTGACGTGATTTGGTTTATGTGTTATCCATATCTGATCTCTCTTGTTTTAAAGTACAACAATTACCTTGCTTCAATTTAATGAATTAAAGGTTTACCTTCTTTGTTAAATGAATCATTTTGTACAAATCGTTGCACACAGATTTCTCTAAATGTGATGATTTGTAAATTATAAGATTGTTGTAATTTTTTATGTCTTGTTTGTCCTGTCATTTATATTTTAAGAGCACAAATCCTTCTTGTTTACAAGAAGCTTGTGGAGAATCTGGTGTGGGTTTTCTCCCACTGAACAACTAAATCAACTATTGCATACAGGACAAACTTGAAGCGTTACTTCAGGTCAGTTTGCTATTTGTTATTTGATAGTTAATTTATTAGTGTTATTTAAGTAGTTTTAGATATATATATAGTTTACATTCTTAGTTAGAATTATTATTTTAGTTGCTTAGCTTAGACAGTTTTTATTTAATTTCTTTCTCATAAAATTATAAAAATAAAAAAAAACAATAGTTTTGCTGTCTTAGGACAGTTTACAAATGCTTTTTGCAAGTTTTCATTTAAATCTATAATCTGTAAATATTGTATATTTGTAATTGGATCTAACTATGTTGATAATTGAACATTTGATTTTATAGAATTATTGCTATATAGCATATATAATAGACTGTATATATTTAGTTCAGATTTGTTTATTAGTTTGCTTTAATTTTTGTTTTCTTTAGATTAGTTCCTTAGTGTAGTTTTCTTTTGTTTTCCTAGGAATTAGATTGGCCAATGGAGCCACTAAACCCATCAGGGTGGATCATCCCAAATGGCCTGGGTTATTTAGACAACCCCAGACAAGATCCACTCTTCCAGTTGGTGAGCGTTCATTTTCGCCCGTCAACAAATGGCGCTAGAAGGAGGGCCTGAAATTTATTAATGGCACGAGGCAGTCGTAAGACTCCTCCACCACCTAACCGCTCACCTATAGTGACAAGAAGTCACTCAAATGACAACATTCCCCCTCAAACAACAACCACATCAAACGACGATCTACAAATCACAGTTGAAACAACAACCCCAAATCCTATAGGTGGTGACGTACAAGAGATTGTCGACCAATCTCTTCTAAGAACACATAGTGCCTTCACCCATTTAAGGCAACCAAATCGACCTTTGGAACAACCTTTAGATTTCTCTGATATCAGAGAACAACTTGGAGGCACTAACCTTTCCTTGAACCCTACAGATCCAATCCTCACTCCTGCTGCAGGAGGATCTGGAATACCACCCTCACCACGTCCATCACCTCCTTCTTCTTCTGGAGAAGACTCTTTTGATGAAGGCAGTTCCTGTTCTCAGCCTTCCATGCCACCCACACCAATGGCCAACCAGAACAATCCTACCAGACCTTGGCTCGACCAGGATGCAGTAGCCATACATGGGGCTCAGCATCCCTTACCCAAACATCCGGAGAAGTGGCTTCCCAAGTTTGACCCTGACTCTAAACAGATCGCTGAAGATCACATTAAAAAGTTCATGTTAGCCATTAGACTCCGCAATGTCGAGCATGAAGACGTAGTCTGTAGGTTGTTCCCCTATACTTTCGAGGGCAATGCCTCTACCTGGTATTTTTCCCAGCAACCCCATACCATCGTGTCTTGGGAAAAGTTCGAGTCATGCTTTTTGGAAAATTTCAGAGATGACAAGTGCCCGAAAGTCCTGCTTATGGAGCTTTCTAGCTTAAGAATGAACCCAAGAGAGAAAATTAAAGACTTTAATAAAAGGTTCTTAACACTCAAGAACCGAATCCCTATGGATTCCATGTCTGCTAAGAATCTTATCATAGCATACTATACTAAATACTTGCATCAAAGTATAGCCATTTGGGTTAAATGATCTAAGAAATCCACGTTGTTAGAGGCCTTCGAAGAGGCCAGCCAGATTGAAAAAGACATACTTAGTTTAAAAGACACTACTAGCAACGAAATAGACACTAGTTCATCTTCCAAAAAGAAGATCGAAATCCTCCCTAGACCTGCTCAAAACAAAGCACAACCTGAAAGATCTGATTTAGAAAACTTAACTAAAGTCGTTCAAAAACTGTCAAATCAAGTTATAGATTTGAAAAGGATGGACGAAGAAGCTTCTTCAAGAAAAGGGCCTTACAAACCCCCGTTCAGGAAGCCTTTTCCCACCAACCAACCTAATCCAAATACCGAAGGCCTTAATCTAGAAAGTCTGCAATACGCCCTTCAAACAATTCTAGAAGCCCAGGATAACTTCATGCCTCCTAAGATTCCTGAGGAGGTAGTTGAACAAGAGACAATTCAAGAAGAAGAATCTTCTCCAAACATTTTTGGACACTTCTTGGATAGTATTTTTCAAGCTAACTTCAAGACAGTACATCCCTACAATACTAGGAGTAAGACATCAAACAAACCTTCTTCCGAAAACACTACAAATTTTCACCCAAAGCAATCTAAACCAGCTGAAACTAAACAGAGTCATGTAAACCCCAACTTAGATTATGATTTAGTTGAAGATCTTAAAAATTTAAGGGCTAACATTTATGTTTATGAGTTATTAAAGTTTCCATTTCTACTACAAAAAATGTTACAGAACATCGCAAAGAATAGCAAAAATGGTAATTCAAACAAGGTTGTTCAGAACAAAGTTCCTCAGAAGAATTCCACTAAGAATAATCTTGATCCTCATGATAAAGGAAGCCTTCCTGTAAATAATGTAACAAATGTAGATAAAGTAGATTTAGAGACTACAAGTAAAAAGCCACAAGCTTCCACACTTAGTACTCGCAGAAATGTACCTCCATTTTTGTTAACTTTCGAAATCTTTAATAGAAATGTGCATAATTGTATGGTAGACTCAGGAGCGTCATCCAATGTGATGCCATGGTCTGTGTGTTAGAATATTAATGCTGAAGTTGAACCATCCACTTTAATAATCATCCAACTTGATCGAACTAGTGTAAAAGTCATAGGCGAATTAAGGAACGTGCTTATAAGATTATCATCTAACCCCAAATTTCATCAAGTTATTGATATTATTGTTGTGGATATTCCAGAAGTGTATGGTATGTTTCTAAGCAGGGACTGGTTGGAGCAACTACATGGCTATTTCGTGACATATTGGTCTCACCTATGGCTTCCCGAGAATGGCAAGCCCAACAAGATCAAGGTAAATCATGAGCGTTACCTTAAGTTCACAGTCATAGATTTGAATGATCCCAACGAACCATTTACACCTTCTCCTGATTCACTTGAAATACAAGGGATGGATACCTTTTTTGGAAATTTCATTGCTGAGACTTCAGCTATCACCAACCCAGAACAACAGTCCGAGATTGTAGCATATGTGCAGCCAACAGCTTCGACGCAATGGTCTCATGCATCTGATAAAAATCAAATTTTATCTCTTTATTTTGACGGATCAAAGTTCAAAGAAGGAGTTGGTGCAGGTTGCGTTATTATTGATCCCTCAGTTAACAAAACCTTGATTGCATGTAGGCTAGAATTTGAATGTACTAATAACACAGCAGAATATGAGGCTTTACTGCAATGTCTCAGAAAAGCTTTATACATGAACATTCAAAAATTGGTTGTCTTTGGCGATTCTGAAATCATGGTTAGACAGGTAAGAGATTCTATCCACTGTCTGTCTCCGCATCTTAAAAGCTACCAATCCGAGGTATGGAATTTAATGAATAAGTTTTCTGCTTTCAATATAAATTCTATTCCTAGATTGAATAACTCTGAAGCTGATCTATTAGCTAATGTAGCTTCCAAACTCTTTCCTGTAGAAGGCTTGTCCCTAGATGCATTCTCCGTCGAAATGTTGTTCAGGCCATCTGTTCCCGACAACATCATGAACTGGAGAGTCTTCGACGACGATCAACAGATTATTAGCTTCCTGCATATGGAGGAAACTTTTCAAGGCATGGTGATCGACGAATGCATTGATGACGACAATTTGCATGATTTCATGGTAATACCAGATTCGATAACTCCTGAATCTTCATCGGACATGGTAAATTCGATCCCTAAGTCTGTAGTTAGATTAGAGAAATTTTACGATCTTAAAGATAAATTCAAAAAATCGGTCAACTGTAAAACCAATAGTTCCTCGTTATCATATGAAAAAGCAAACTTAGGAACTAGTGACAATCCGTAGTGCATTATTTTAGGGGTTGGGTGTTCTGAACAAGAAAAAGCCACATTTATTAAATTGTTTAAATAATTTAAAGATGTTTTTGCGTGGACATATGATGACCTTAAAAATTTCGACCCCAACATCATACAACACGTCATTCCTATGAAACCCCAAACCTTACCCTTTCAACAAAAATTAAGAAAAATGCACCCTAAGCTCGAACCGACCATCAAAAAAGAATTAAATAAACTCCTAAATGCTAAGATAATTTTCCTAGTTAGGCACACTCAATGGGTTTCTAACCTTTTCCCTGTCCGGAAAAAAAGTGGGGAAATTCGACTATGCGTCGATTTCTGAAACCTCAATAGAGCGTCTGACAAAGATAACTACCCTGTCCCACCCATGGAACAGATCCTTCAACAGGTATCTGGTTCTGAGAAGCTATCTTTATTGGATGGTTTCTCAGGGTACAACCAAGTCCTGATGTCTCCTCCAGACCAACTTAAAACTACCTTCCGCACTCCATGGGGCACCTACGCTTATCGAAAAATGCCCTTTGGATTGATTAATGCTGGTGCCACTTTCCAGAGAGCGATGGACATTTCTTTCCAAGGCTTAATCAATCATTCTGTCATAGTTTACTTAGATGATGTTACTGTATTTTCTAAAAATAAAACCAATCATCTAGCTCATTTAAGAGCTGTTCTACAGCGATGTCGTAAATACGGCATTTCCTTGAATCCTAAAAAATCCATCTTTGCAGTAGAACAAGGTAAACTCTTAGGATTTATTGTGTCAAGCAAAGGGATTATTATTGACCTGGAAAGGACTCAATTCATCTCGAAACTTCCCCCTCCTACATCCAAAAAGTCTATGAAATCTTTCTTAGGCTAGATAAACTTCATCAAGAGATTTGTCCCCAGTTTCTCCGAAATGGTCAAAACTTTACAAAACCTAATTAAGAAAGATGCACAATATCATTGGGGACCCTTAGAAAACCAAGCATTTAATGCAATAAAAAAGGTCATAATAGACGCTCCTCTCATGAGCCCCGACTTTTCCCAAGACTTCACGCTCTACACTTTTGTTTCTGACCTCTCCTACGCTGTCGTCCTTACTCAAAAGAACGCGGAAAAAAATGAAGTACCCATTGCCTTTATGATCTCTTCTTTCAAAGGCGTGGAACTTAATTACCCAGTGTTATATCGACAATACTACACTATTTTCAAAGTATTCAAACACTTCCGGTCTTATCTTTTGAAATCTAGGACGAAAGTTATTGTTCCTTACCCAGCCGTCAGGAACCTGTTAGTGCAGAAAGAACTAGGTGAAAAGAGGGCGAACTGGGTTACCTCCTTATAGGAGTACAACATAAAAATTACCCCAGCTCAGATAGTGAGAGGCCAAGGGTTATGAAAGTTAGTTGCTGATTCAGCAACAGGACAACAAGAAGAAAATGATAGGTCAAACGTAGGACAACACAAACAAAATGCAATCTGTTGTACACAAAACTCTGTCAGTCCCTGGTATGATGATATAAAATTATGTCTTGAACATGGGTCAGCCCCTCATCACCTGGATCCCACTAAAATAAGATCGTTGAGATTAAAGTCTGCCTCCTTTCATTTGGTTAATGCTATTTTTTTTCGTCAAAATTTTGATGGCATACTGATGCGCTGTCTTGAGAAAGACGAAGCAGAAAAAGTATTACTAGAGTTGCATGCAGGAGAAGTTGGTGGGCATTTTGGTGGTGACACCACTGCCCATAAAGTTTTAAGAGCCGGTTATTACTGGAAAACACTTTTTAGAGATGCCCATGCCTTGTGTCGTAAGTGTATTATCTGTCAAAAATCATTAGGACGGTTACAGAAACCAGCCTTTCCTTTGCAGCCTGTTTCAGTAGACTCCCTTTTTCAGCAGTGGGGCCTTGATATTATAGGTCCAATCAATCCGCCATCCTCACAGCAACATATGTTTATCATAATAGCCACATATTACTTTACCAGGTGGTTTGAAGTTGCCACATTAAGAACTATGAATACCTATAAGGTAATTGTCTTTTTAAATTCGAATATTATTACTCGTTTTGGTATCCTTGACTGTTTAGTATTCGATAACGCCTCTTATTTTTCATCTCTTGAGATGAGCGAGTTCGCTTTAGAAAAATAAATTAAATTGAAGTATTCTTCCAGCTACTACTCTTAGGGAAATGGATTGGCAGAATCAACAAATAAGAATTTGATTAAAATCATCAAGAGAACGGTTTCTGAGAATCACAAAAACTGGCACAATGCGCTGTTAAATGCAATTTGGGCTGATAGGGTAACACCAAAAGCTGTTGTAGGTAACTCTCCCTTTTTTCTTATCTATGGCAGAGAAGCAATTCTGCCACCACACATTCTTCTTCCCTCACTACAGATATCGCAGAAAATACAAGAAGACTGTGCCCCTTTGGAAAACTGAATTAATGCTTTAATGAAACTAGAAGAGGTAAGAGATCAAGTTAAACATAAGTTAGATCATCATCAACTAGTGGTCAAAAGTTGATTTGATTCTAACTCTGCCTCTGATAGGAAGTTCGAAGTAGGTGACCTCATCTTGAAATGGGACAAACCACATGAGGGAAAGGGAGAGCACACGAAATTTTAGAACTTATGTCTTGGACCATTTTTAATTGCTGAGAAATTGGGTCCCAGCTCTTTCCGATTGCAGAATCTAGAAAGACAGCCTGACACCTATCTGGTGAATGGCCAAGCTCTGAAAAGATATTTCGCTTGATGATAACCCTTTGTGTACTATGTGCATATCTTTCTTTTGTTGTTTTGGTTTTGATTTTTCCTTTGCGCTTATCAGTTTTGTTTTTGGAAATACACATACCTGAACTTTGGGACTATTCAGACAAAGAAAATAGAAAATTCTTTCACTGAAATGACTGTTGAAAAATTGTATAAACATCAATTGTATACTTCTGAAATTTACATCCGTGTTGAAAAAACTGTTGTTTGAAATAAGTTAACTGATTTCGATCTATGAGTAAAGCCTGTCTCGATCATCTATTATCTCCTTACGATGTCCCTGTTCATTAAGGGAATGACTTAGAAAGACATCTCCCTGCCTTAGAAAGTTGGTTCTGTAAATAAACCATTTATGGACCTTAATGAAGGATAGTTATAAAAAATTCCGTTGAGATCTGTAAAAATATGCTAAAATATCATAATTTTCAGCGTCACCCCGCTCAATTATATATTTAAAAAAAACAGAATAAATCATTAAAAGAGCTGTGGGAAGTGCTTGTAAACCCCCTGGGATGCTGAACAGGTCTGCTAGTAGCGGGTAAATGCATGCATGATGCCAAGACAACTTCGTTGGGGTACTGAACAGGCCTGCTGGCAGCGAAGCAATGTCGGGTATATGAAAATTTGCAAATATAAAACCTCTTGACCTTAAAATGTCCTTTATTCTGATCTAGAACTTCTCGGTAGGATATAGATATCAGAGTGGGTTAAATGGCAACCCTGTCGAGGCTATGGACGCCTGCTGGAAGCAGTGGCTCTGTCAACAGTATTGGAGATTTTATCTTTAATATCGTGGCTCACTTGTCTTATGACTGCTATCAGTTTTCATCCTTTAAACACTGCTAGGATATTTGATTAGTAATGATGTTTAGACAATTTTTTGGTTATTTTTGAGTTTGAATTATTCTTGTTATCCTAATCTGAATTTGTTTTTTTGGCAGAGATAACTACTTCTACTAGTGTGTCGGCATTGTTGGCAACCAATTCACATTTTTATCCTATCCTTATAAGCTGCCTACACCAGTGTTTTGCAACCCTTGATCTTCATCGCAATCTTTGAATAAAACAACACTATTATTTCGTGCATTTGCACAACTACCTTTGTTCTCATTTTCACCACTGCAAGTGTGAAAACTTTGATTTCGAAGTCACATTAAAATCGTTACTAGATTATTATGGTCACTCTTGTCTATGTGTTCATTGCATTTCCAATTTAATTATGGTTATACAGTAGGCAAGACACCAAAACCTTTACTCATTTGGCATCTTTTTGTTGTTAATATGGCTTCATTTTTTTGTGATGATATTATAGTGACTGTCATTGAGTCCTTAATACATTGGTGGTTTTATGTTCTATAGTCTTTCATCGATTTTCTTGACACATTGGTTTCATGAAAACACATTGATGTTGTGGTTAGACCCTTGGTGTAATCATTTCATACAACACATATTTGATATGATCGAACCCTTGGTGTTGATTTCAAATCATTGTTTTGGTTTTAAAAATATGCAAACACTATGCTTATGCAAATTTTTGGGTCGACTTACCATAGATTTTATTAATGGTTCAAGTGGCATTGTTTTTAACATATGCAATAGTGATTTGAATCGCTATATGCGTCGTCGGTTGTACATTGGGAAATGACTGTTTTGCATGGTTGATCTAGTTCCACCACCCTTGCACATTTGAGCATTAATGCCTTCCCCCTATCCTAGGTCACCTCTATTGATTTTCGGGGAAGTCTGTGAGTTATTCAATCCTGCAAATACCCTGTCCAAACCCTCACCCGTTCACCCATCTCACCGTGTGCTCCCATCTATGGCACCTATGGTGCGCATAGAGCCAAATGGTAGCTAAACACTCCTGCTGTTCGACAATGCTCGAAAGGATTTGGAAAATGGTGGCTGGCTAGTATTTATCCAAAGGTTTGAGGGTTTCAACCTTTCGATTGCCCAACAATCCTCCCTCACCTTCGACGGATTCAGGGCTAAGGTCGGAGACATACAACTCGAGCTCAATGAGGAATTCCTAATCTCAGCTACAGGACTAGCAACTACAGGGCAGAGGTGGTTTAAAAATTCCAAAGTAGATGAGGTGTCATGGATGCTATTATTCACATCAAGGAAGATTGTTTCTTGTGATAGAGGTATGCTTATCACTATCCTCAAACACAGGTGGCATGATCTTTTGGCAATCGTTAAGTAGTTTGTGACATGTGAAGGTTGTTATGGCTTGGTATTTCTGTATCATCTTTGGTTATTGATGAATTTTATAGGCTACCCTCTGAATATGCCACATTATCTTTTGTGTAGTCTGTACAAGATGTCCAAAAGATTCAAGCGTGAGAAGGCTGATAGCAGCCTTTTCCATCACGGCTTGATCAAAGTTATTATCGTCCACCATTTGAGCCTTAGCGGGGATTGTTGGTAAGCCTTCCTATCTAGGAATGGCTTTGCCACTCCCTAGTCTGTCCAAGTGGACAAGGTTTTGGTTACTAAAACATTGGTTGGACTGGCCATGCCACTTCATATCCTTCTACCCCCTGTCAAACCCTCAAATTGCCCCGACTTGGACCTACCCAATACCATGGCCAACCCGTGTTCTAAGGATGATATTAAGGCCATCAAAAGACCTGGAAGGAAGAAATTCAAGGGTGATACTGTTGTCAACAGTAACGGAAAGAAAAATGCTCCATTAATATCGAGATTTGCCTGGAACAAGCCTAAACAGAACATCGACCAAAATCCCATGGTCTTGAGTGAGGACTTGGAATCCAAGATTGCACATTTCCTAGCCGAGGTATACCCCTATTCTCATGGCCTCTACTCTAAGGAACCCTATGACTATGTCTCTAACTTACCTCCATGCCTCAAAAACGACCCAAACTACCCAGGAATCAAGCTGCACAAGGAAACCCCTAGTAATTTGAACAAACCCTCGCCTGTGATGCCAAAGCCCGATCAACCACCATGTACCCAATGTAATGCTTGGCTAGAACGTTATTACACCGATGTTCCCCTGTTGCAATCAAATATCAAATTGTTAGAGGAACGGGTGATAGTGATAGCGAATGAGAACGACAGGCTACAGGGCAATGAGAAGAAAGAAAAAACCACCGGTTCAATTGTCTTCAGAAACGTTGAAGCAGCAACGGCTTTTGTAAATTCAAAATTATCATGACTGACTTGTTTTCTTACTGCCCAGGTATGTATTTCCATATTGATTTTGTTTTATGAGTTGGTTTAAATTAATATAACCACTTGGATTTGCTTTCAATTAGCTCTGTTCGTTTTGATAGATTCAAAATGATTCTGTTACTTTCGATTTTGTTATGAATCATGTACATAAGATTTGATTTCTAAACTTAGATGCAGCTATGATTTGGTTAATGCGATTTCATTGTTCTCGAATTAGTTTAAAAGATTGATTTCTTTTCGATCGGGTTTGCTTTTAATAGACAAAAAACAATCCTGTTGACTTCGATTTACCAAAAATGATTTTGTTTTGTTTTGAATGAATATTTTCGCTTTGATTGCATTCGATCTATATAGAGAATTTCTTTGCTAAAATAGGACACAACTGTGTTTTGATTGATATGATTTTGCATTAAGCATAACGATTGGGTCGGCCCCAAACTGGCTCAATTCATTTCTTTTGGCTTGATTTTGAAACGATTATGTATGCTTGGATTAGCATGGTCTTTCATGTATGCAATGCATCAATATTAAATACTGGTTTGACAAATACAATGTAATCTATTTGATTCGTAAAACGATTATGTTAAGTTTGGATTGACATATTTTGTCTCTATTGAATTCGTATGAAAGACTTGGCTAAATCGATTATAGTCTGTTTTGAAATTGGTTCAAGAGATGATTTCGTTGGTTCCCCAATTGTCAGTCGATTTTGTACGTTCTGAATTGGTAATAAAAGTTGTTTGACAAATCTCACATATCCTGTTATCATTTGATTAATTCAATTACGATTTCATTTGTTTCAATTTGCATACAAGTTTGATTTGTTGTGGTATGAATGATTCGCTTTATTTGAAATCAGTAATTAAATATTTGGTTTAATAGGTTCGATATATTTATATTAGATTTGGATTGATTAAAAACGATTCTGTTTTCAAATTAGACCAACTACAGAATCGCAAGATTCTGTAGCTAGTCTTAAAAATTAGATTTTTGTCAATTTTATCAATAAAACACTATCTAAACTTCTGTATTCTTGTCTACTTACAGGTACCCACGAATTTCATTGACAAATTGGACATGCTGTAGCAGTTTAGATATAGTTTTCAGTTGTTAGTCATAGGCAAAAAATAGGGACTTGGGAGATTATTCCCATATTTTTTGTAAACTGCTTTGACAATTCCCACAGGGATGTTTTACCCTGTGGTCTTTAAATATTTGTTATTTTTTGTAATGGACCCATCATCATCATCACGGTTGGGAGGACCAGACTATGGATTTATGATAATACAATCTTGGATGAAAGTGGATGTCTTGTAACAACTTTAGCTTTCAATATATCAAACTTTTATCGCAAGTTTTCTTCATATCAGTTTGCAATTAATTATCGACTTTAGCTATTGTAATTCGTTGCAGGTTGACGTGATTTGGTTTATTTTTTATCCATATCTGATCTCTCTTGTTTTAAATTACAACAATTACCTTGCTTCAATTTAATGAATTAAAGGTTTACCTTCTTCGTTAAATGCATCATTTTGTACATATCGTTGCACATAGATTTCTCTAAATGTGATGATTTGTAAATTATAAGATTGTTGTAATTTTTTATGTCTTGTTTGTCCTGTTATTTATATTTGAAGAGAAAAGATCCTTCCTATTTACGAGAATCTTGTGGAGAATCTGGTGCGGGTTTTCTCCCACCAAACAGCTAAATCAACTATTGCGTACAAGACAAACTTGAAGCTTTACTTCAGGTTAGTTTGCTATTTGTTATTTGATAGTTAATTTATTAGTGTTATTTAAGTAGTTATATATATATATATATATATATATATATATATATATATATATATATAT
>JASDQU011248257.1:10123-25576 GCA_032191745.1 Picea mariana | reverse complement strand
AGGAAATTAGATAGGAGGATATTTTGCCATATCTTTAGGAACCTATTGGTGGACTTCTTGTGGCCGGGTGAAGTCCAAACCCATTGATTTTTCATCCAGGGAGGATATTTTTTTTTATCGACCACCTTAATTTGCGGTTGCATATATTCTAACTGTAGTAAGATCTCGTTGTGAGTCACATTCTTTTCTACTAGTTCCTTTCTCATGAGAGATTTCATATGCCAATAGAGATCTATCACATATCATAACATTATCTTCATTGTTTGCGTTTTTGCATTGTCTTTCACATAGACAATGGAGTCTGCCTCACATGATACTTCTCGTTAACGACACTAATTCCCCACTGTTCACGTTGTCTAAGTCAAGGCCAGTTACCGACACTCATTCCCCACCATTCACGTCGTCAAGTCAAGTCAAGGCCTGCGAGTGCACGCCATCACTACATTAATTTTTATTTCCATTCTTATCTCATATGGATCATGAACAAGATAGGTTTTGAAACAAATGGATTAACTAAGACTTTTACATTTAAAATGACTGTAAAATTCCATCCTTTCCAGCATTGAAGGGATTTATATATAGTCCCCATTCATTTACATTTTTTCCAGCCTAGATCTTTATATTTTTAATCCAATTTGGTTTTTCAAGATCTAAGTTTTAATTTTCTCTGCTTCCATCAAGATGTTTGTATGTAATTTGAAAAATAAAATAGAAATTTGAAAGGCATACAATTGTACTTTACCAACACAATTGACTCAACTCAGAGACAAGTCGATTTCAATTTTGGCTCAGTGGAATTCTAGGTTAGTCATGTTCTGATTGTTGGATGACAAGTGTTTAATGTGAGGTATCTAAGAGGCTTTTAAAATCGAGAAGTCTGTCATTATTGACATAGACTTGTTGTGCTCTTCTTTTCACCCCAAATTTGATACACAACTTAGCTCTACAAAGCATGTGTTGGGCATACATAGAATGACGGAGTTGATAAACTGATTCTTATTCTAATACTAATTGTATGGTTTTTGACTCTCGCCAATGCCCAACAAAGTTACACTTTTTGTTCTTCTTTCAATTCCATCCAATTAAGAACTATCAAATGGGAAAATTGATTCTCAATGTTGGAGTCTATAAAAGTCCAAGGGAATGAATGAATCAACTTCACTTCCATGAGCAAAGGAAAGATCAACCTTCAAGTAAACAAAATGAGAATGTTATGGAATTTACAAAGTAGTGTTGTTGGTGCGATTTAATTGTAAACCCAACCTTATATTAACAATTGCATGAATGGTTTATGAATCAAATGTATTCCACCAAACACCCATCCATTAAGGGGAGATGAAATTGACCAGCAGTGAATAATTTGGCCCAGGCACAGAGAAATCATCCCAAGAAGTAAGAGGCAACTCACATAAATCATGTACAACGTGTAAGACCAACATATGGCTTGCAAGGACGCCCATAGGTCTCAATCGACCTATGAAAACTCTATATGGAACAATCAGACAATTAGATCTTTATTAATAGGTGTAATAGAGTGAAGCTCATTCATCAAATGGATGGAAAATGCCCACATCTTTCCGCCAAATGCCAAATGGTATATTAATTATGAATTGCTAAATTAACGAGCATGATAATAGATACTTGTTATTATATCCATTTATCTTAGGGGATCCATTAAATGCATGCAGATCATCATGGAGTCATTGGATTTTATAGAAAATGCATGGGAATAAAATTTAAGAGTGTTTCTAATAGAAATAAGTAGATAATTCTTCATTTCCATGAGGATTTCAACTACAAGGAGCATATTGAACATAGCTAAGAACACCAATAACCCTTACTCCATACTTTCTATTTAACATATACATAGATACATTCATCATTGTAAACAATTAACAAAAATAACAGAAGCATTTCACACACAAGAAAATTCACAACTATAGAGAAATCCAAACGCAAGACATAATGTTTACCTTAGAAACCCAAATGGAAAAACTAGCTTTGAGTGGTGGCTTAATTCTCATTTCAAAAATCTTTGGTGCAATGTAGCTCTTGGATCTCTATGCCTCTTCCTCTCTTGGACAACAAAAATCCCTTTAAGAGTGAAAATAATGAAAGAAATAGGGAGAGTTGGGTGTAAGGGAAGGCCAACAAGCATGACCCTTCATTTCCCATTCATCATCCTTCTCTCCTATTCTATTTTTCATATTTCATTTACTTCCTTATTCTTTTTATTTTTCTTTTCTCTTATTCACTTTGACATTTGCATTAATTTTCATACTTTTTTAACCTTCATAAATTGTTGAATTAGCTTGCAGGTACCGAATCTTACAATCATTCATTGGTTTGAATCCATTTCAAATCACATATCCCCATTGAGAGGATTTTTGGTCTCCAAAAGATCAAAGGAAACCAATTTGGATCAATGTGCCTTATGTCTGCTTCTCTGGAATGTGGTTATAACTACGACTCTTGCTCTGGCACATGGACTTGGTCCTAGCTATGGCTCTAGCTCTAGTCGATTGATCACTTATTCGAATCACTTATTCCCACAATGAAAAAGTATGTTCATTACCACTCATCTATGAACAATCTCCATATTCAAACTCTACAATCAACGTCCATTCCCATCCCTTTTAGTCTTGGAGACAATCCATTTTGGTAGTCAATGAAGCCAAATTGAATACTAGTCTGTGTTCAGGGTGACCCCAACATGCCATGCCATCACATAATAATTCCACAAGGGAGGTGTGGTATGTGTTCTACTAGGATCAATTACTTCCCGACATGGAAAACAACTCTCTGGCACCTACACATGCTTAAAAGCACGTCATGGAGTTCTCCAGAACTCCCCTAAGGTCCTTGATATCCATGCACCAATCTCTGACACAACTCCAAGAAGGTTTTATTCGGATAGAATATAGATATAAGAATTGGATTGTGGTTTCCCTTGGCATCAACTTGTTGTCCATCTTGTTGGTGTCATTATTCTCCTCTACTACTATAGCTCCTCTGGTAGCTTCTTCTCTTTGGAATAGAGATATGGGTAGCTCTTCATCTTCTACAATATTCACTCTCTATACTCTTCTCTTGGTTGTGTGGTTTCTAGGGTGAAGCTATGGATAAAGTCAACAACAATTCACTTCCCAATGACCACTCAAATTGGAGTGGTGGAAAAAGTTATTAGCATTGTTGTATGGGTTGCTTGATATATTCCTCCTCTCCATGTTCCTTTGAGTTCAATGTTGGATTAGGGAAGAATTCTTATCCTTATTCCTTTGAAAACATTCAGACCCATGGAATACGACTTGATTCTCCCAACAAGATGTCTCAATATGGAATTTCTTCTTCCCAAATGAGAAAGCCTTTGGATACCAAAAATTGATAGTGTTGTGGCCTTTCCTCTTGCAATAGTGACAAACAAGGCGTTATGACATGATGTTGTCTGGAGTCATAGGTGTTCGTTGTTGGTACCTAAGTCTGTATTTTTTCCCTGTCCCTCTCCCCCTCTTGTAGGCCAAGTCTTAATTTTCCCCCCTTTGATTGGTATTTGTTTTCCCCTTTTTGATTAAACGACCCAGTTTTCCTTGATGTCTTACCTGAAAGGTCTCAACCTGAACCTTTTTGTTTTTCTCTAAGGATGAATAGCCATCTCCTTTGCCTATGTCACTAACCCTCCTATTTTACTAAGCCCACAACCAATAGTCTAAGTCTTTGTTTCCACATGCCATAGCCATGAGCACAAAGCGCAACACTCAGAATTGGCCGTTGTGGACTCAAATCAAGCAAAAGGGGGAGGTTTAGCTTTCAACGGTGGGAATTCCATTTAAAGTTTAGATCGATGGCTCATGGGTGTTCGGGGTCTGAAAGTTTCTTGAAGTTTAACACCAGAGAAAAGGCCCGAGATCAAAACTCGAGCAAGGGTCTAAAGTCCCGAAATCTGAAATCAACATGAGCCATTCGATTTAGAGTTACATGTGGCACCAGATCCGAACAGTGGAGAAAGATGCTTCGGGAAATTTGAATTGAGGAATACGTAAAGTCCCTGAGCCCTGAAGCACGAAGCAGATTTGAACCATAGGTCTTAAAGGGGTAGGTGGAAGCCAATCTGGGGGTTCATGGGATTGACCTTCGAGAGTTTTGGAAGGTGGAAAAAACAAACTTCAAGAAGTGCAAAGTGCGAAATGGGTCTGGGCCTTCCAAACCATAGGGGCACGTGGTGCCAGATCAGCAGATTCACAGTCTCGCAAATTAGAGGTTTTGCTGGGAGCAATGTGTAAGTTTCACGCAGTGCGAACTCGTGAAGCACTCGGAAAATGGACCCAGGGTCATAGCCCGAGGTCATATGGAAAGTGGATCGAGGAAGAAAGGTTGGCACCCATCACGTGGAGCTGGCTGAGGTGGAATTCTGAGGGAGAAATTTCAGCTGTTGAATGCAAAATAGATCTGATCGTTGATCCTAGTAAGGTGATTTTGTCAATCGGGTATCGACGAATTTGTGGTCAAGTAACATAAAAAATCCCCGAAAGGAGAAATCTCGAAGCGCCAAGTCACGACCAAAGGGCGCGTTCAAGAAAGGGGGTGATAAATTCACAAGATCTGTGCCAAAGTTAGAGAGCACCTGTGTTGGTTACATAGTATGATCACCATGGTTCCAAGGTGTTGGGTTGACTCGAAGAACCTCTAGTGTCACATGGAAATTCCCTGAGCATTGAGTCTTGTCCTAATCCCGATGAAAGTACTTAATTAAGGATAGGTGGTGGTTGAAACCTCGTCTCACCCCATAAATGGAAAGCATGGAAGGACTGGCTGTAGAGGTAGATTGTCAGCACAAAGTCCCTTGTGGACAGATTTTCCAGCAAAGCTCATGCTATTCTGAGCTCGCGTCTGACAGGAGGATACATGCAAAGTATGACAGAAGAGGACACAAACAAAAAGCCTTGAATGCAGTGGCTTTATTGTGCCCCTAGTGGTTGTAGATAGTTCTGAATATAAGTAGGTAGTTTTGATATTTTGTTATGGTCGTCAACTGGTTGAGCAGAGTTCCCTATTTTTTAAGTTTTGATACCAGAATTGTTCCCTGGTTATGTATCACATTTGAGACTTTCACATCAATAGAAGTTAGCCTCTTTCCATCAATTTGTAAACACTGTGCTAAAACACTCGGGCATGGAGGATCCAATCGAGGGTTTTATTTTTATTTTTATGTAGGTTTGATTACAGTATCTTTGTGACCAGTTTTAGTCAGCTTCCTTGTTATCTTTTCCCTCTCACATTGAATGACTCGGGAATGGAGGATCCAGTCGAGTTGTTGTAGTTGCATGATAATGTAGGTTTGATTTTTATGCCACTATGACTGTTTCGTTTGGACACATTTCGATGTTTAAAGCTTGAGTTCTAGATCATTGTTGAGCCTGAGCTTTTCCTCTCCAATCTTATTGAAGGCTTAATGCCCATAGCAGTCTTGTTCACCACTCTTACTAAGTCTTCCCTATGTTCACACTTAAACTCAATTTACTGACTGAAGTTAATGTGGCCCTCACTTCCCTATGCATTTCTTTTCCAGTTATGTGTTGAAATCATTCTTGTATTGAGTTTTCTCCATTTTGACCTCCACTCATATAAATCAAACATCCACCAAACACTCTGATGGGTATTGAGCTTATCCTCCCGCAATCTGAGGGTGTCTCTCAATGCTAACATTCTTGGTATCGTTGGCAAGGAACGAGTTGAAGACATTTCCCTGGGTAAGAACGCCAAAGAATTTCTGATTTTGAAGGTGCATCAGATATCAGTAGTATTGAATATTGCAACTTCCACCTGGAGACTCCACTGTTTCAGTTGTGGCTCCAAAAGGAAGACACACGAGGTCTACTCCAAAACTGCCTCTAGCAACACCTGAAGCCAACCCAGAGAAAATTATCAGAAAATGAAATACCCCTCAAGAAAGCACTTCAACTGTTGTACCAGGTGATTCTGTTAATTTTCTTAATCCCTCTTTAAAAACTCTAGTAGATACTTCTAATTCTCTTGTTATACCATCTGTTGGAGTTCCCAGAAGTTTGAATTTTGGGATTTTTCCTGTTGATTTATCCCCTCCTAGTCTGGGTTTAGAAAAAGAAATCCTTGACACCCATGTTCCCCCTAAATTTGTACAGTGGTTTATACCCAGGACCTTAGAAGACTTCCCTACTCCAGGCTTTACTACTCCTCCCCCTATTAGAGTCACTGAATTTACGGAAGGGGAAACCTCTGTTCCCTCGAGCCCTATAACTTTGTCCCCTAACACTCAGTGGTTTCCATTTTCTCCCAAAAATACATTCCCAGTATTACATGTCCCAACTCCATCTCCTTTTGGTTCTCCTCAATTTCACATCCCCATGGCAGGCGCTAATCCTCCTAGAAAAAGAATGGACAACATAATGGCTGCTAGATATGCCACTCTAGTTTTGCCTCAGCCTTTAAATGATATCCTAGCTGGTGGCCACCTTAAGTAGTTTCCCAAGTTCACGGGCGAGGGAGGCATAATTGTAGAAGAACACCTTGGAGCCTTTTATAGTTATGCATATAATTATGTCATTGTGAATGAAGATGTATGGATGAGGATTTTTGTTCATAGCGTTGGTGAGGCTAGGAAATGGTTCAGGGCCTTGGATCCTGGATCTATTGATGGGATTGAATCCCTATATGAAGCATTCTTAAGACATTGGGGGGATAAAAAAGATTTCCTCTACTATATTGCAGAGTTTGGATAACTTAATAAGAAAGAAGGGGAGTCTGTTTTTGACTTCTCAAAGAATTTTAGTAAAATGGATAATAAAATTCCCACCGAGATTAAGCCTACAAAAACCTTTACCAAAATTACTTATGCTAGCGCTTTCGATCCTGATTTCTTCCTCCTATTAAGAGAAATAAGAGCTACCTCCTTGGCTCACATGCAGGATGTGGCCCTTGAAGTAGAGTCCAATATATTGGCAGTTGACAAGATTAGGAGTAAGACAGATAGATATAGAAGAAAAGGAAGGTCTCAAGCTTCAACCTCTGGTTCCTCTATTGCCCACCCTCAAGTAGATGAATTGGAAAAGCTAGTAAAATGACTTTTTTCTGAGGTGGAGGGGTTGAAGTTGGAAGAAAATAAGAGCTATAGGAATCCCCCAAATGTTGATAATAGGGGCAGTTTCAAAAGGACAAATAATGCCCCTCAGATCATCCAAAGAAAACAAAGGAGTAGGGATAGGGACGATCATAAAATTCAAGATCCTTTCCAAAATAACCTTATTACTGATGAAGAAGGAGAGGAAGGAAAGGTTGATACTGAAATCCATTACCTTGGAGACACTAAATGAGCTGAGCAAGGGGGAGAAGACTAGAAACAATCCAAATAGATATAGCCCGAGGTCAAAGAAAAAAGAAGGGAAACTTGATATTTTTGATCAGCCTACCAGAACGAGTAAGCCTGCTAAAGAGATGGCAGACAACATGAAATAAAAGGAGTCAAAAAACCCCCCACTAGTGGTCAAAATCCCTATCCCAGAAGTGAAGGATATTCATAAGCCTCCCTCCTCTTTTAACTTTGATCATGAGATTCAAAAGATTAGGATCCCGGTGCCTTTGTTAGATTTAGTCAAGCATGAGGAATTCAAGAGGTGCCTCTCTAAAATGTTGCAGCTCAATCCTTCACCTCATTCCACAGAATCAGTCAACCTCCAAGATGAAAATCCAGTTGTCATACTAGGGCCTTTGGTAGAGGATAGAGATGATTCCTCACCTCCTTTTTATACAACATTGAATATCCATGACAAAGTATTACACAACTACTTGATGGATTCAGGGGCATCTCACAATCTCATGCCTAGTATTGTTATGGATTAGCTCGGGTTGGAGGTTACAAAAATGTACCACAAACTGTATTCATTTGATTCTAGAAAGGTGAAATGCCTCGGGGTTATTAAGGACCTCGCTGTCTCCTTATTCCAACTACCAATGAAGAGTGTGGTCATGGACATAGTGGTAGTTGATGTCCCCCCTAAGTTTGGGATGCTCTTGTCCAGATCATGGATAAAAAGACTAGGGGGAACTTTGCAGATGGACCTTTCATATGCCACTATTCTGGTGATTGGAGGTGAACAAAGAAGGCTCTACAGGGAAGCAAAGCTCGCGTACATCATCAGTGATTAAGAAAATCTAGACAACCACCCCATTTTCGTAGTAGATACTGATCTAGGGACCAGTATGTTACAACTCACTGATGGTCCTCAAGAACCCATTGAAATAAGAAGGCAACCTATTACCCTCTATGAAGATCCTCCCCCCAAGACCTTTGTATGGAAAATGTTTTTCGATGGAGCCTCTTCTAGGGAAGGTGATTGTGTTGGAGTGGTTTTTATTTCCCCTACCCAAGAGACCATATCTTTGTCTTGGAAATTGGAATTTGAAATAACAAAAAATGTGGTGGAATATGAGGCTCTTGTATTGGGTTTTAGAGCTGCCAAAGACATGAATATTGAGGAGCTAGTAGTGTTTGGAGACATTGAGCTAATTGTTCATCAAGTTAGAAATCTATATCAGGCTAAGCACCCCAGCTTAAGGGCCTACAAAAATGAAGTTTGGGATATCATTGACAGTTTCTTTCTAGATTTTAATATCTCATTTGTTCCCAGATGTTATCACTCTGTAATTTTCCCAAGGCTGTGAAGGCAGTCACAGAGGCAACATCAAAACCACTTTGAGTTAGGGATCTAGCCCTCCAAGACTCAGAGAGGGATATCTCTTTCAAATTTAGATTTGTTTCGAGTAGGATATTAGGCTAGTTATGCAGAGCATGGGTTTGCTTATGGATTTGGTATGTTTGGGAGATTGAAAACTCGAATTTTTATTGGGCCATGGGGTCTACCGTTTCCAAAAATGGATCTATCTCAGACATATTAGATTGCCTCCACAGGGAAGGATAGAAAGACTACTGGATCAAATTGAATCAAATGAAAGCAAAGGAGAGGAATAGAAGGGAAATTCCATCAAGCAGAGGAGCAACTAAGAATTCCTATGGTCAACTTCAGATGAAAACATGCAGATCATTAAAAGACCAAAAACAGAGTGCAAAAACAAATTTTGTTCTTAATCTTTCTTTTAATGATTAGATCAGGAAAAAATATGAATGCATTAACATAGTAAGAAAACAGTTACCCAGAGAAAAACCATCATCAGGGAGTCTAACACAAGAATCGTGCAGATACAATTTTTATTTCTAGAAAGTCATCTAGAAAATTACAATGTATCCCTTGTGGGTCATGAATCCTGAGCTCAACGACCCCCTCTGCACATTTTACTTATTAAAATATATAAAGCGGACTCTCCCTGAGCTGAGGAGGTCGAATTCAACTACCTTGGCCAAAAATAGAAGTAAAATCGCTGAAAATCCCGAACTGTCCTCCATAAAACCGGACCAAATTTCTGCAAAAAAGGGGTCCACTCAAACATTTGTTTCTCCTCAATGGTGACACATGTGCACAATATGGAGGAGGTTATTGTATATGATAATTTTATGGATAAAAACCTCCTTTGGTTTCTCCAAATTCGTCTCCATATCACCGAAACAACTCCCGTAAAAGAAGGACTACAACAGGAAAAATCGGAAGTCTAAAACATGAGGTTGAAAGATAGCTCTGATTCTCCCAAATGGTGGCACCTGTGAAAAAAAAGAGAGAGGTTTTTGTTTTTCATCTCGTTGCGAAGAAAAATCTCTCTCTATTTTTCAAAATTCGTTTTCGTTTTCCCGGAATATGCTTCAGAAGAAAACTGGTCAAAACTGGAAAAACGATGGTTTTGTGAAATTGGGGGAGGGCGGTTTTGGAGAGGTAAGTGGTATGTCGGACCCCCCCTGAGGTGGTAAGTGGTATTGGGAGCTCCAATACCACTTATATTGGACCCTCCCCATTAAATCTCGAAAATCACGGAGGGGGGGGGGGATGTTCAATTAATGTTTTATATTATTGTTTTGTTTTATTTTTAATATATATGTTTTTATTATTATATTACGTTTGTTTTATTTACATTTCATTTTATTTTTGGTTTTATTTTAATATTTATTTTTTTAGAATTGTTAAACGTTTTATTTTAAAATTTGTTTTATTTAATTTATGTTTTGTGTTTTTTAATTTATATGTTTAATAGGTTAATTTCTTAGCTAATGTTTTAACTTAATAAACTAACCTAAGTATTAACTTTACACAAACTAACTTAGTTATTAATTATTAATTAATTAATTTATTATTAACAAGTCTAATCTAACTACTAACCTAATGTTTTTATCCTAAGGTGGTTTATTGCAAATGTAGGGATGGAGATGACGAAGGGGAGCAAAAGTGAAGGATGAGGGAAAGAAGGGCGCAACAAGGTGACAAAGGATCGGGTAGGGTGATGAAGGATCGGGTGAAACAAATGGAGGGGAAAACAAAATCAACTGAGTCCGACAAGCCAAATGTCTTCATCATGAGGGTGATGCCAAATAGAAATTGAAGAGTCAGGTTACTATTATAGGACCCCAACATAGGCTCCACCTGGGGATGGAAGCTCTTTCAGGAGGTGTCAAGAACCACTGAACTCTGAACATGCAGACCGGTTCTTTATTCATTGGGCCATGGATTCACTGCAGCTACAATCTTCAAACTGGCTCTGATTTGACTGAACAGTGAACTAGATACTATCAAATGCAAACTCTACTAGAAACCATACAATACTAAAAAGATGCTCAAATGACCGAGCTTATTCAAAACTACTACCTACCCTACACTACCGACAATTTCATTGTTCTAAATGATACAATAATGCCAGTGAAGCCAGTCAAGCAACTACTCTAATAACTCTTCTCTTTTAATGTTTTCAATCAATATCAGAAATAGAACTTGCACAGGCAACACATATTGATTTCCAACCTGATATTTACAACACAAAGCCCTGGGTTTGTAGACAATTCCAGAGACTTTGGGAATCAATGGGTATTATGAAAAGAAAAAATCCTCCATATAGATAGCTACAGAATCATGATAAACATGACCTATCTCCTGATGTTCAAATTCAACCAATTCATCCTCATGATTTGGTACTATATTTATGTTGTCTAGATCCTCAAAAAATTCTTGATATGGCTGCAAATGTTCTGATGGGATTTGTAATGAGACTTCTGCTGAAAAAGACAATGAAGTTGATTGCCTGATCATGTCAATATCATAACATCTTTTCATCCCATAGCTGGATGATGGAAAATGACTTTGACAACACAAGTCATCCAACACATCAGATATTGTATCTTGTAGAAATTGAAATGACTGCTGCATTGGTTCCACTGAAACTTCTTGATTTTATGTGTGTTTATCCTTTAACATACACTCAAGATTATTTTTCAAAAACTGAAATGAATTAAAGCATAATGGTACAAAGTTATTTTGGATTAACTCATAATTTATCTTAGGCTTTAAGCTTTCATCTGGAATTTGAAAATCAAAGTAGGTCGAGGGCTGCAACTCTGGGTTGAGAACAACCTCCATATCAGCAATGACATCTTCACCTAGTTGATCAGAACATTATCCCTCTCTACTATTGACAAATTTCTTACAATTTTCTCTCAAAAGTTGAAAAGAAGAGAAACATAAGGGTAGAGTGTTTCCACTTACTCTAAGATTTTCTGCACTTTGATCATTGCTGTCATAATTTCCATGTATAGATTGATTGTCCTGCTGGAATTGCAAATTATCTTCTTCCTCCCAATCATTTGTAGCTAATTTATTTGAAAAATCCAATGTGGTATAATCATGATTGTACCAATCAAGCTTGGGTGAATCATCCATGGATGAAATGTCATTGAACATGCATATCATATCAGGAGAATCTTCCTCCATCTTTTGATTTTGAACTTCATCTTCGACTGTATTGTGAATTGAATACATGAAATAATCCTTTGGTGGTTCAAAATACCGAGGCTGGGCTGTAAAGTGTTTGGGGACATTGATCCTTGTCCATTCTGGCACTAATGGAACATAAGGTCTTCGAACAACAAGCTCATCTTTCTTGCTAATCTTCTGCATCATCTCTCTTATAGTGTTGGCCAGAACATCTAGTTTCACTTCTGAAGATGTCATTTGTTCCTCTTCTATTCTATCTTTCTCTTCTGCCTTTAACTTTGCATTTTGGTTCAACAAGTTAGCTTCCACATCAACTGCAACCTTTTTCATTTGTTCAAGTGTTGCAGTGTTCCTTTCTCTTAACTAGAATGTCATCTCAAGATCAAAGGCATCTAGGTAATGCAAGTGAGCTGATCCTAGGGGTGGCCTTATATCAATAGGTATTGCATGATATACCTTATTGAACCTTGCTGAAAACTGATGTACTGCCTCCCCTGGTTGTCTTTTCAAATGTACATACTCTTCTAGGATGAGAAAGATATTTCCCATGGTCACCCATCGGTCTAGGAAAACTTGCAAGAACTGGTGGAAATTGCTAATGCTTGCAGCTGGGAGATTTTTAAACTAGTTCTTAACTTTACCTCGCAAAGACAAGGCAAACATCCTTATATATACATCATCATCTTCAACCTCATAAAGGTCAAAGAAATCTTCAAAATTCTGGATGTGTTTTTCTGCACGGATATTCACATTCTCTCCATCAAAACTGGGAAGATTATTACTATAATTGGCAGGGAGGTCATGGAGAAAAGGAGGCAAAAACAGAGGCTTGTATCTTTTTGGGACTTTCACAGGTATAGGAGGTAAAGCAAGGGGCTTATAACTATCTGTAATTTCAACCGGTAATTGTGGGAATTTTACATATGTGTTAGAGATCTTGACAGATGTGAGGAATAAAGTAGGAGGCTTATGTCTGTCAAGGCTTTCTATAGGTGTAGGTGTGTGTACCATAGCTATGGGAATGGGCTCAATCCTTTGAAGTTCTTCATGTTGAAAATGATCATCCTGAATTTCAACAATATACTCTGGACCAGGATCATGATAAGAGAGAAAGTAATTGTAGATCAAACCAATAATATCATGAATACAATTTGAGCTTGAGTACCTGGTCTTTCTAGGATGCTTGGTCATGCTTTAGGTTCTTCCTCCAGTGGATTCTTTGAGTTGGCACTGCCTAGAGCTGATTGGAGTCGCTAGGTGAAATATTTCAGCCTTCTTGTGTCTGGTCACTATTCACCATCAATGATCAGATTTGAAACTTGAAGTGCTCTACTAGAGAAAGTTCCCCAGTACGGTTGGCATTCTGTTATCACTCTGTAATTTGGCCAAGGCTGTGAAGGTAGTCATAGAGGCAACATCAAAACCTCTTTGAGTTAGGGATCTATCCCTCCAAGACTCAGAGAGGGATCTCTCTATCAAATTTAGATTTGTTTGGAGTAGGATTTTAGGCTAGTGATGCAGAGCATGGGTTTTCTTATGGATTTGGTATGTTTGGGATATTGAAAACTCAAATTTTTATTGGGCCATGGGGTCTACCTTTTCCGAAAATGGATATATCTCAGACGTATTAGATTGTCTCCACAGGGGAGGATAGAAAGATTTCTGGATCAAATTGAATCAAATGAAATCGAAGGAAATGAATAGAAGGGAAAGTCCATTAAGAAGAGGAGCAACTAAGAATTCCTATGCTCAACCTCAGATGAAAACATGGAGATCATTAAAAGACCAGAAACAAAGTGAAAAAAAAAATTATGTTCTTAATATTTCTTTTAATGATTAGATCAAGAAAAAACATGAATGAATTAACATAGTAAGAAAATAGTTACCCAGAGGAAAAGTATCACCAGGGAGTCTAACACAAGAATCCTACAGATACAATTTTAATTTCTGGAAAGTCATCTAGAAAATTACAATGTATCCATTGTGGGGCATGAATCCTGAGCTCAATGATCCCCCTGCACATTTTACTTATAAAAATATATAAAACATACTCTCCCCAGGCTCAGGAGGTCGAATTCAACCACCTTGGCCAAAAATAGAAGTAAAATCGCTGAAAATCCTAAATTGTCCTCCATAAAACCAGACCGAATTTCTGCAAAAAAGGAGTCCACTCAGACATTTGTTTCTCCTCAACGGTGACACATGTGCACAATCTGGAGGATTTTATTTTATATGAGAATGTTTTGGACAAAAATCTCCTTTGGTTTCTCCAAATTTGTCTCTATCTCATCGAAGCAGCTCCCGCAAAATCAGGACTGCAACAGGAAAAATCGGAAATATGAAAAATGAGTCTGAAAGATAGCTTCTAATATTCCAAATGGTAGCACCTGTGAAAAAATTGAGAGAGGTTTTTGTTATTCATCCCGTTACAAAGAAACACCTCTCTCATTTTTTCAAAATTCATTTTCTTTTTCCCAAAATCCGCTTCGGAAGAAAACTGGTCAAAACTGGAAAAACAACGGTTTTGTGAAATTGGGGGAGGGAGGTTTTGGAGAGGTAAGTGGTATGTCGGACCCCCGCCCCCCCGTTAAAGCTCGAAAAGAATGGAGGGGGGGTTCTGATTTAATTAATGAGCATTGATTTATTTACCTTGGGATAAGTGTATAAGGTGCGCTTTATGTTTTTATTTTTGGTTTTATTTTAATATTTTGTTTTTTAGAATTGCTAAATGTTTTATTTTAACATTTGTTTTATTTAATTTATGTTTTGTGTTTTTTAATTTATATGTTTAATAGTTTAATTGCTTAGTTAATGTTTTAACTTAATAACCTAACCTAAGTATAAACTTTACACAAACTAGCTTGGTTATTAATTATTAATTAATTAATTAATAATTAATTTATTATTAACAAGTCTAATCTAACTACTAACCTAATGTTTTTATCCTAAGGTGGTTTATTGCAAATGTAGGGAGGAAAATGGCGAAGGGGAGCAGAAGTGAAGCATGAGGGAATGAAGGGCACAAGAAGGTGACAAAGGATCGGGTACGGTGATGAAGGATCGAGCGAAACAAATGGAGGGGAAAACGAAATCAATTGAGTCCATCAAGACAGATGTCTTCATGATGGGGGTGATTCCAAATAGAAACTGAAGAATTGGGTTACCTGTAATTATAGGACCCCAACACCAGAGAGGAGAAATTTGTGGAAGATTCCTTGGCAGTCTCAGCGTGTAATTTCAAGGTCCCTTCTCCCCCCAAATTCAAGTATGAGGTGGAGATAAAATACAAGCCCTCTATTCCTGACAATGTCAAACATTGGAAGGTCTTCGAGGATGATATCGAGATAAAAAAGTTCCTTGAGACTGTGGGTGAATTTTCTAATATGCATATTGATCAGGATCAGGATTCTGAAGAAAGCCCTCATGTTGATGTTTTTATGAATAAAATTGCTAACCATCATGTTGTTCAGTTTCCTAGCAACCATATTCCAAAGGGGCTTGTCCCTTTGGAGAGATTGTTTGACAAAAATGATGTTGCTATAAAAGTTGAAGGATC
>JASDQU011248256.1:24637-45043 GCA_032191745.1 Picea mariana | reverse complement strand
ATTCCCACCGATCTACGATCAGTGGGAATCATATAACTTCAAAAATTCTTATTAACCTGTTTTATTTTTTCATTTTTTCTTCTTTCTCTAAACATCACCTTTTCTCTCTAAATATTACTAAAAAGTATAATAAAAGTATTTAAATATAATTCTAGTTCGAGCAATGATACAACACTCACTAATCTTATATTTCTTTATTTTGAAATATTTGATTATTTTTTCCCTTTTGGAAACATATTAATAAGTAACCCTGTTAGCCAAAATATAAGTGAACCTGTTCCAACAATAATACAGCGCTCATTAATTTTATGTACTTTATTTTGAAATATTTTGACTGTTTTTTCTTTTTTTTGGAAACATATTAATAAGTAAATCTGTTAGTCTAAATTTTATATGTTTTGCCTATTTTTCAGAAATATTATTGATTTAATTTTGTTCAAAATTAATTGAGAAATTATTAGATCCATAGATTTAAGTGATTAAATTTTAAAATTTAAATGTTTCAAAGATTTTTTTAGCATATTAAATCTATTTATATATTAAAAAATACAATTTCTAAATCTATTTATATATTAAAAAATACAATTTAAATAACAGAAAATTACAATTTTATTCAAATTTATATTACTAATAAAAATACCAAAACATAAAAACATAACCCACCATTTTTATATTCAACAATATAATATTAAATACAATATAACAATGACAAGCTCTATACAACCGGCTGAACTCAAAAAAAATCTCACATCAAACAACATATATATCTTCATATTAATATCAATGCACAACATATATGCCTTCATATTAATATCAATGCACCACTACAAGGTGCTTTCAAACAACATATATACCTTCATATTAATATCAATGCACAACATATATGCCTTCATATTAATATCAATGCACCACTACCGAGTCCTTTCAAACAACATATATGCCTTCATATTAATATAAATGCACAACATATATGCCTTCATATTAATATCAATGCACACTACCGGGTACTTTCAAAC
This sequence comes from Picea mariana, assembly GCA_032191745.1. NCBI lineage: Eukaryota > Viridiplantae > Streptophyta > Pinopsida > Pinales > Pinaceae > Picea > Picea mariana. The sequence goes on along the minus strand of JASDQU011248256.1, from coordinate 44,027 downwards.
AACATATATGCCTTCATATTAATATCAATGCACCACTACCGGGTGCTTATCGATGGCCTAGATTACGCCATCTCTAGTGTTTTAATTAGATTCCGTAAGCTTTCAAACAATATATATGCCTTCATATTAATATCAATGCACCACTACCGGGTGCTTATCGATGGCCTAGATTACGCCATCTCTAGTGTTTTAATTAGATTTCGTAAATTTAGAGACGCTATTCCGATTCTATTAAAAAATATATCTTTCAAATTTGGTATAGTAATAGAGTATTTAAATGATTTTAGTTTTTTAAGATTAGTTTAAATCTAGTGATGAATAGTTCAATCTGCAGATTTGAGTAATTCAGTTTGTATAATTCAAATGTTTCAGAGATATTTTTTAGTCAACTAAATCTATTTATATAATATAAAATAGAGATTTTATTTAAATTTACATAATCAGATTCAACCCAATTCCTAAGAATAATATAACATTTAACCAACACCTATAAAGATGATTTTTCTTTTAACTCAAAGTTTAAAAACAAAATTCAATAATCTAAATCGTCCTAAAATAAAATAAAACCAAAATTCCCAACCCAAAAATAAAACTGTACAAACATCAAAACCCTTACGGCCGAACAGCATATAATTCAATTGCCTGTCGAGGTAAATGACAAGCCGTGGAGTACAAGTCTTAAAAAAGAACATTTTGCAGTCGAAGAGAAGTCATTCATGTCTCCATCTCAATATAACGTGTACGCTTCGATTTACTATTACTCAAGGCAAATCATGTAATATCTGTCTACAATTTATCATTATACTATTACACCACGACCCATTTCAATGTACAGTATAGAAATTTATCAGAAGAGGATAGTATGATCGGTACAATTTAGGTCTTGAATGGACCGAATTGGCAGCCTACGTAGACCAAGTGACAGCTATGGGGCTTCTGACTCTGTAGCGAATCGAACCGTGGTTTCCATGCTGGACCCACGTCACAGAGCCCCCAGAAAACGGAGGCATTGATGTATCTTTCTTCAATTTGTTTATGAATGTTACAGTGTAGGCTATCTTCTGGTTGAGTTCAGTAAATTCCAATTTGGTTGGCTTCACCTTCACTTGAACTCCTGTGGGTTCAATCACACGAACCGAGTAGCTCGATCTCGCAGTTCCAACATTGGTCACCCATCGCTTTGATCTCACATGATGCCCATGTCGAACCGAGGACAGGTTGAAATTGGCAGTCAGGGACGGATAATTCAAGCTGCCCGAGTAATTTCTGAGATTCGAGCATTTGACTTTCTTGTTTGTAATGACGAGGATCTGAGAATCTGTGTATTGGAGACTGCAGAGATGGCCGAGATAATCCTCGATGTCGGTGTCGTAGATCAGCCCCGGGTCGGCTGCTCTGTCGGGATTGATATGCCCGGCTCCCGTGGCGAAAATGTCGGCGGCTCGGCCGCTGACGGTGTCCAAGATCGGGCCGYTCCKGTTGTCGACGATGTCGGCGGTGGTCATGAGCGCCGATTTGATGGCTGCGGGGCTCCAGTTCGGGTGAAGGCTYTTGAGCAGCGCGGCTACGCCGGACACATGTGGGCACGCCATCGACGTCCCGGAGACGACATTGAATTCGACTCTTCTCTTGTCRGTTGGCAGGCCRGAGGGGGAGAGATTGAGAGGCCATGCGGCTAAGATGTTCACGCCGGGCGCGATGACGTCCGGCTTGAGGATCCCCGGATTCACGGTGCTCGGACCCCGGGACGAGAACGAAGCGACCGCCGGCGCACGGGAGGTCGCGTACACGGTTCCCGCAAAATGAATGGCTGCACGGGGATTGGCAGCGGATTTCACGTATGTTTTGAGGATGTTTGCCTCTGCGTAGCCCACCTGCACAGGTAATTTTGGGAAGACGTCAGTGCAGCTGAAAAAATGATATAAAATATGTAAAAATGAACCCTGAGTAATTCTTTTTAAATTAAAAGCTTATATAAGAAATTCAAAGAATGTGAGATCATGTTTATCAAATGCAAATTAGCATGCATGTAGTCAAGAAAATTTGTAACAATACACACCTGCGTCGCGGGCAATACGTGAGCATCCGCGGCAGTCGCTTCCCCGCTTAATTCAGAGCCCGCTAATACCATGCCAACCCCGCCGGCCCTTCTCACCACCTCCCCCTTCTCGGCCCGTGCATTGGACCCCAAATCGCAGACCACCATTTTCCCCGCAACCGCGGCGGGATTCAGCGTCCCAGGAAAACAATACTTTGAATTATTCTGAATCCCGGCGTCGCCCGCGTAAACAATAGGCACAAGCTTTTCCACAGCACCCATTCCGGTGTCATACAAAGACTCCCCGTACAACACCCGCCCGTCCCCGAGCCGGACCCTGGCAGGGAAATTCCTGTCCACAGTCCCGGCTCCGACTGTCATGATCCAGGGCGCCTCGTTCGACACCGAATAACCAAAAGGCCCATTGTTGCCAGCCGCGCAGGCCACGAACACCCCGCGCTCCGTTGCCCGAAACGCCCCAATCGCAATGCTGTCTTCATAAAACGGCACCGAGAAACCCCCGATGGATAACGAAATAACGTCCACTCCATCCGAGATCGCGGCGTCCATGCCCGCCAATATATCGGAGCTATAGCATCCCCCGTCCCAGCACACCTTATACATAGCAACGTGCGCAGACGGAGCCATGCCTCTTGCTATTCCCTTTGCGTTTCTCAATAAATTTGCATCGAAAACCGTATTACCAGCTGCCGTAGACGCAGTGTGCGTACCGTGGCCCTTTGAGTCCCGCGGTGACTCGTACTCCGGTATCCCGCCGGAAACTATGTCGGAAAATCCCGCCTGATGCCCGCTGTTAAAAAACCGCGCTCCGATGAGCTTCTTATTACAGTGCGAAGCATTGAAATCTCGTGGCCCGCTCTGGCATCCGCCTCTCCACCGCTCAGGCACGTCGGGCATGCCGTCATCTCTAAAGCTCGGGCTCTCCGGCCAAATTCCGGTGTCCAGAACCCCAATTATGGAGCCTTCGCCGAACCCGGACGCTGGCCATAGCTTCCCAACTAACGAATCCAGTTGAAGAAATCGATAGGAATACGTGGTCTGCAGATTCAGTAATCTATCCGGATAAGCGGCCACAAATCCTTCCACGCTCTGCAAAGCCAAGATTTCGTTCTCGCTGAGCCTCGCAGAGAAGCCATTGATTACAGACTCGTATGAATACAGAATCCGAGACCCGGCCAGATCTCCGGTTACCCGACCCAAAAGAGACGAATGCCTTTGCCGGCGATCGGAATGCAGAATACCTTCTGTTTCCGTCTCGCTGAGGTGAACTATATACGTCTGGATGGACTCAGCTCTACTGCCTCTCATCACGCCGGCCGCCATGGATACTAGAAATATTATCAAACAAATCTGCTCCACAGCTCGCTCACGATGAAGAATCTTCATAGCTCTAATGCAGTGTTTTCGCGATATTCGACTCAGCTTATGTCGCTCGGAGACTTATAGGTTTAGGGTTCGAGAATTAGGCGCCATATAAATTTGAAATATCTTGATCCCGTGATCAGCATGGGGCAACGTATTAAACAGAGCGAGAGTAAGCTCGTGATCGGCAAACGTCGGAATATATCACGAGGACTGTAATCTATCTGCCGATGGGAGCGGCGGGAAGATTAGAGATTCACTTCCCGTGCTTGACGGTGAAGGATTTGAAAGCGAAATAAATGATCGTGGATCTCCGCATCCGTATCTGCAGGCAGTAAATGAGAAATTACTCTGTCGGAGGAACGGAAGTGGAAATTTGGAATGAATGCAATTAAGACGCATTGAATTGAAAGAGTTTGACAGAAAATTAAATGAATGGATAGAAATTTTATTCTCAGATAAGATCATAGTTTGTCGTTGAAAAAAATTGCTGAAGGTATAAAAACGACATGCATGCTGCGACATTATGTACAAGGCGTGGACTTTAATTGTCGTTTATCGGGGCTTTTGATTAGGTGGGATATCTGTAAGTGGGGTTGGTCGCTTTCAGTAAGGGTAGTACGACATTGTGAGACATCATATCCCATTATGGAGTGTGCTTTTACACACGACGAGGTCCATCCTTTTCGGGTAACTAAATTTTTGTTTTCAAAAACATCTAAAATTTTGAATTCCCCTTTCGTTAATGGGGAACATATGTTGTAAGGACAAATTTTGAATTCCCCTTTCGTTTATTTTATAGTTGACTAATTTTTGTAAGGAGAAATTTTGAAATCCACTTTCATTTATTTTATGGTTGATTAATTTTTGTTAGCATTGTAAAATTTTGGAAGGGTAGTATTTTTCTTAGAAAATTTTGTTTTATGAAATATATACTTAGTTTATTTAGGTAAATAGAAGTATAACTATTTTTGCAATTTTCATCATGGAATGGGTGGATGAATATATATTCTTCAACTTGAAAATAAAAGTAGCTCTTCAAATTTAATTATTGATCCTATGGATGTTGGTATGGCTACTTTTGGTGGGAGTAGTACGACACTTATTTGGGACATCATAATTGTAAGGCTCTTGCATTGGTGCTGGAAATGAGCACCCCTACGTATTCATTGAGATGGTCATTAGTAAGCTTCATTTGGTTGCAATGGTAGGTTGCAACTCTAGAAAAGCACGCCTTAGGTTCTTACACAATGACAAGGCACGCCTAGGTGTCGAAGAGCTTAGCAAAGTGATTTGGCTAAGTATGGCGGTAAGATGCGAGTTTTCATCTGGTTTCTTATAGAATTTGAAAGATGACTTAGATGTCATGATTCTTGGATCATGTGAGCTAGGAAATAGTGCCTTGGCTTGCGCGCATAACACCTTAGTCCATAGGTAGGACTTCCTAGTTCGATTGGATGTGCATTGAAAGGTGTATAGATGTCAACTTAGCATGATGTGGAGCAAAAGGAATTATTTAGATGAGATGGTTGTGATTATCAAGTGCATGAGACTTTAGGATGCCTTAGGTATGAGCATGCAATCCAATTGGATGTGGACCCAAGGGGATGAACATTCCAAGACTTGGTAGATGGATGGAATGGGTTGTACATTTGGGTCCACTTGGGCATGGAGTATGGTGTAAGGCATCTTAGAAGAAGGAAATGGCATGGCACCTTCCACCTATATAAAGAGGACATGATCAATGTCCGAAGTCATTCATCATCAAGCATTCATTTATCAAATGGACAAGGAATTGTGTGATGTGCTAAGTCTAGGTTGTAGCATAAAGAATGACTTGGACACTAGCTAAATCTTGGGAATTGTGCATAAAGGACATAGACGAGGTGGAAAGGGAATTGGAAGAGGCGAATCCATGAATTCTTTATGGGTTAGATTGACAATTATTATGGTTATAGGAAGTTGTGCCTTAGATAAGTGTATGTCTGTAAAAGAGTCACACAAAACGTGGTTGGACTCCCTTGTTGTATATTTGTAACATTCTTCATATTAATAAAGTTAAGGCATCTACCTTAGGTGTAGTTGAGACTTCTGTGTTGTGGTCTCTTTGTGCTTCTTGGATCTTAATGTTCCTTGCATTGCATTGATGAATATTGGCTAAGGGTTAAAGTATAGTTGGGATGCTTTAAGGCCATGATTGGACATGTACCTATAGTTAGAGAACTTGGTTGTCTCGAACTTAGTTACATATATAACAAGTTGTAGCTTAAGGCATAGTTATGGGCAAGACCTTAAGTGAAGAGGCATAGTCTGGTTGTAGTAGGTGCAAGTTGGTCAACCCCCTGTGGTCGAGGCAAGGAAGTGTCGCACAACCAAAGGCGTTGAAAGTGGAAAATTTCAGGTGAGATTGCAGGTCCATGATAGGTGGTATTAAAACATACTTTTCACCCACTTTCTACAAAAAGGTGGCATAAAAGTGAAACTTCTAGAGGAATTTGATTTCAGAATTGTTTTGGGAGCTCTTCGTCATGTTTTGATAGGCTTGGAAGGAATAGGAGGTTTTTTAGATGAGTCTAACAAGTGGTCACAAGGGTGACTAAAGACAATGTGGTGAACTAGAGAAGATTTGTGTCTTGGTGCAACAACTAGCTTGAATGAATCATTCCACACAAAATTGATGAGTCTTCTTTGTGTTTTTAGGATTGTGTGGACCAAGTGGAGATCATGGAAGATCTTCCTTTCTATTGTCTTGAAAGATAGTTATGCCAAAGTGAGATAGTGGCAGATTTGTAGCATAACTTTGGGTGAAGGAAGAATTATTGGAACCTGTGCTTGGTGCCCATGGATATGGAAGTGCATAGAGTAAAACTGGATGTTGCTTCAAACATGCCAATGTTGCAACATGGATGGACTTGCATAAGAAGAGTCTTGGATGAAAAGTATGAAAGCCACAATGGTGAGATTGGGAGAGTTGATCCAAGAGTACATGGAGATGTTCCAGTAGTCAAATGTGTGGGAGAAACCTTGAGTCAAAGATTGCAAGGCATGACAAACCAAGAAGAGGTGCATTTGCAACCCGATTTGGGATTGTTTAAGGGGAAGGATTCCCAAGATGATGGAAACATTACATCACATAAGTAACATAAATTGCCTAATAGTGCAGAGGTAATATTGTTCCTTGTTTCCTTTGCTAATAGAACCATTTTAACATAGATTTTCCTTTGAAGGGGAAGTTGAAAGCCTTAGAAGAAGTCTAGAGGTAGTAGACTTCAAAGGAAAATTTGGAGGTTTTGGGTGGATTAACAGTAGGTTGGGGAAAGTTCATGATAGGAGGTCAAGAACATAATTTGCAGGGTGAATGCAGGCTTGACCTTTGTTTTGTTAATGCGACAATGAGTGAGTTGAAGATGGAAGTGTTGGTAGACACTAGTGTAACCCACAAATTTCTAAGTGGACAGATTACTAAATGACTTCAATATAAGCATGAGAGAAGCATGGCCTCATTCAAGGTGGTGAACTCAACCATGAAACTAATAGTGAGAGTATTTCATTCTAAACCTTTGAAGGTTGGGGAATGGTTTGGCATTTTAGACTTGACAGTGGTTCCATCGAATGACCACATAGTCATCTTGGGACAAGACTTTCTCCATCTTTCCAAAGAAATTCTTGTGCCCCATGAGAATTGTTTGATGTTCTTGGATCAAATTAAGAATTATGGTGTGCCTATGATGACTAGAAGGAATTTGGGAAGGGTACCGAGAACGTTAACCATGAAGTTGATTGAGGTGGCTAGTGAGCTTGCAGACAAGCCTTGTGTTGTCACACAACAATGAGAAGAGTTGGTTTCAAGCAAAGGAACCTTGGGTCTCCAAGATAATATTTTACACTCAAAGAGCATGTTGGCAATGTTGGAGACTTTGGTGAAGAGAGTCTTAGTAAAGGTTGATCATTTTTGTGCTTTGGTGAATTCGAGGCAGGATGTTAGAGGTAGGAAATCTTGTACCAAAAGTGGTTGCATAAGTTCTTGACAAAGGTGCACACCAAGGTTGCAACACTTTGAATGGTGCACTGGAGAAGGTAGTTCAAACAGATGCCAATTTTTCAATGGATAAAGACCTAAGTATTGGGTCTAATTAGTGCACGAAGGCACTCATGCAACAAAAATCTAATTTGCAAGATGTTGGATTAGTTGAAGGAAACATTGGTGATTCGAAGATTTTGATAGACACATCTCATCATGGTGAAGGTTGGAAAGTTGAGGGAATTGTTAACATTATTTCAAAGGGATTGCAAGACTTAGAGATGATGACCTGAGAGGTGACTCAACCTCCTATTTAGAAGAAAGTGTTGAGTAAGTCTTCTAGGAGGTGAGCCAAGAGGAGACAAAAGAAGGCAAAGGAGATAGAGGAAACTTTGGTGAATGTGAAAGAAGCACATGATTCAACAGACTTTAGTGAAGGGTTGACAGAGGTGGCTTGGGAGTTCACAGAGTGTTGTAAGGTAATTTGGGGTGAATCCTACTAGTTGCCACCTTATCTATTGGAAGAACTTGCAAGACGTGACTCTTGGAAAGATAGTTGAATTTGATATAAGGAGGATGGTTATAAGTCCATCACTAGATGCTTAGGTAGAAGAAACAAGTATGATAAGATTGTTGAAGAGTTGGACATGGGAGGAAATTTGTTTTATCCTGATGATGGAATTTGTGATGGAAACGATCCATATTGGCCATCCTATTTTTCACATTGAGGCCATTTTAGGTGACTCACTGCCTAAGAGTGGGATAGTGGGAATGAAGGTGCCATGGAGTTAGTGCCTTGGAAAATTTTGTTGAGTTTAAAGAGGTGACTTGATAGTTTCGAGGAAGGAATGGAGACATTTCCTTTGTTTAGTAGAGTTGTACAACAAACTAAAATGTAGATGTAACTAATTGTTTGGGGCATGAACAATTTCATTCTCATTATTTGGACGAGACAATTGGATTAGCTACCCAGTAGGTTAAGAGCTTGAGAAGATCAAATGAACAAAGGCATGGTAGTTTGGTCAAAGTATTAAAGCAATAGTAAGTTTGAGAAGTGCAACATTGTACAATTGAGTGACCTTCTTGGTCAAGGTTGAGTTTTAGCAACAAAAATAACATCGTTAGACAGTTGAGTGACCTTCTTGGTGAAGGTTGAGTTACAACAACAATAGAAGCATTAGATATTTGAGTGGCCTTCTTGATGAAGGTTGAGTTACAACAATAATAAAAGCATTGGATATTTGAGTGGCCTTCTTGATGAAGGTTGAGTTGCAATAACAATAACATTGGACAGTTGAGTGACCTTCTTATTGAAGGTTGAGTTGCAGTAGCAACAATGGTAGTCACAATGGCATGGACATCTAAGAAACAATGTGTGGTTAGATTGGGTAGAGACACTTATGTTTAATAGACAATTTAAGTAATGGGAAGTTGCATGGTGATTTTGGCAGTGACATTGAGAAGTGGTTGAAGGATTCAATTGTGAATGGATGTGACAGTGTAAGAAACAAAATTTGGAGAACAATAGAATTCCTAGAGACTTTTTTTAGGATAGTAATGTTTTTAAGTGGGGGAGGATGTAAGGCCCTTGCCTTGGAGCTAGCAATGGACATCCTTGCCCATTCATTGAGATGGTCATTAGTAGGCTTTGGTTGGTTGCAATGGCAAGTTGCAAGTCCGGATGAGAATGCCTTGGGAAAAAAAAATTAAGATAAATGTAGGCTAAATTTAAAAAAAATTAAAGAAATGTACGCTAAATATTTTTCATATTTTCCTTAAAAAAATGTAGCCTAATTTATAATAATAATTATCAATACATTTTTACTTTTTCCCTAAAAATAAAACCTTTCCATGAATATATAATAATCTTCCTTAACATTTTCACAAAACCCATGATTGCACATTTTAAAGTTTAAGGAATATTCACTACATTTGAAGTTTGAGGTAGTTATTGATAGCCTTGGGAACACCATGAAATAATATTGGAAATCATAAGTATTTGTATGAAACAACCTTTTTTAATACTTTACTTGACTCCCCTGCCATGGCACTATAGCAATGAGTTTGTTTTTGATGTGACATTAATTTGCCTTTTACCATAAATTTGTGTATGCAATGTAATGTTTAACATAGGAAAACAAATATATATTTTTGGATATAATAAAAATATTTGTGTTTCTCATTTCTAATTGGTTGATAGAATTGAAGTGTTATTGTTGTTATTTCTCCCTTCACGTCTTTCAATATGTAGAATTAATTACATAATCAATGAATTTCACCAATCACCACATCTAAATATAAAAAGTTGTACTATGTCTTTATTATTATGCATTATTATATTTATATGATATTTAATATCTAATATATTATTTATTATTATATTTATGAATATTATAGTTCCATTCAGCTTACGGTTCATTATACATTTTGAATAATAAACAACCCTCAATTATTATCTTTTGACAAAAAATATTTATTACTTGTGCATTTAGTTATATTAAGTTTCATTGTTCAACATGTATTTCCCAACTAACTCGGCAGGGACTGTGTTGCCATGCAACCCTTGTTTCAACATGTATATGATATACCACGTTGTACATAGTGTTTTCATATTGGAATTTTAAAAAAATCTTAAGAAAATGTTATATTAAAGATAGTTTCCAATGGCATTGTTTTTTTTGTAAGTTCTCTCTAGTTTATATGAAAGGTTGATTTGTCTCTAAATTTTATAATATATGATTTAGCTATTTTTTGTGAATGATGCACAAGTGAAACATGTGTATTGGTGTTGTCTCTTATTTTTCAAGGTAGTAACAAAATATTAATAGGTTATCTCCCAAGATAAATGATAACCTTTTTTTTTATAAATGTGATTTGATCACCAAATAGTTTGATAAGTTATGAATTATACGATTTAGAAAAAGAAACATAGGCCTTGGGTAGTCTTGCATTATAGCAAGGCGTGCCTAAATGCCAGAGAGCTTGGCAAAGCAATTTGGCCAACTATGGAAGCAAGATGAGGGTTTTCATTTGGGGTTGCTTATATATGTTGAAAAATGGCTCGGACATGACATTCCTTGGGTCGTTGGCACGTTGGGAAGTAGTACCTTGGCTTGTGGGCATAACACCTTAGTCCACAAGCAAGGAGTGCATTGGACGTTGTTCAAGTGGGATAATTTCAACCATCGAGTGCATGATACTTTGAGACACCTTGTCAAGAGCACACAATTTGGTTAGAACTGGACCCAAGGGGTTGAACATTCCAAGACTTGGTGGACGAATGGAGTGGATTGCATGTTTGAGTCCACTTGGGTGTGGATTGTGGTGTGGAGTATGGTGTAAAGCACCTTAGAATAAGGAAATGGCAAGCCACCTTCCACCTATATAAATAGCATGTGACCATTGTGGAAAGTTATCCATCATCAAGCATTCATTCATCAAGTGGACACCGAGTTTTTCGATAGGCTAAGTCCAAGTTTTGGCACAAAGAATGACTTGGACACTGGCCAAGTCTTAGGCATTCTACATGAAGGACTTAGTCAACTTAGTAAGTTGTCAGTGCATGGAAGAGATAGACTAAGACTATTGCATGTGAGGAAATGGAACTCTGGGAGTTAGATCCAAAAATGTTTTAGGGGTTAGATTGACAAGTATTGTGGCTATAGGTAGTTGTGCCTTGGATATTTCTATATATGTAAAATACTCATAAGCAGCTTGACTAGACTCCCTTGCCACTTTTTGTCTTCAACTTGGAAAGGCATGTGAACCAAGGTAGAGCGTATGTGGGCTATGCATTTCCATTTTAATGCCCCTTGTTGTCTTCAACCTGGTGACACATGCAAAATAAATGGATGATAAAGGGATTGGAAAAATATGCCTTAAAAACAAAAAGAGTAAAATAATGTGGCTAGCCCTCAACAAAGGCACCCATAAATGAGACAATACAAGCCCTTGTATGTCATGAAACCCCATACCTAGAAGTCTGACCCCATCCACCTCATGTTCACTACTTGACCTAGAAAGTATTCTCCTTGGGAACATCCCCTACTTGAGGAATTGGCTCACCCAATAAGGCACTATGACACCCCTACCATATCTAAATTTGGCAAGTTGTATAACATCTTTGAGAATTTGTTTATTTTGAAAATCGGGGAATTTTATGCACATTTTTGGGTGGTTTTTTTATTAGATATGGCTTACTTGGCATGATATTGTGACTTGTGGACCCTTGGAGGGTGTACTTGTTTGTCTTTGCAGACCCTTGATAGGTGAAATCTTGATCGTGAAGGAACAAGGTTCCTTGGACCTTCATTTGGGGCATGACGCCCACAGGTTGGATAATGCACCTCATCTCTTTGGGACATTTTGGATGAGGAATGTTGCCTTTGGAGGCATTTTATTATCCATTGGAGGTGACTCGCTATCCTTCTCTGGCCCAACATTTTCTTTTGGAGGCCATACTCTTCTCTTTTGGGGCATGATGTCATCACTTGTAAGGCTAGGGTTTGATGGTGCAAGGTGTTTGATTATAATGTGGCATGATTTGATGGAGAAGAGGACACATGTTTTGCACTAGATAAATTGAGGACAGGACATGAGTCCTTTGGAGGCCCAACAACTTTACTTAGAGGCAAAACCTCTCTCCTAGGAGGGCCTACATCATCCTTTAGGGGATGACGTCACCCCTCAAGGGGATTTACTTTATGTATTATTTGAATTTTAAGTTGTAAAGGGGAAAATAGAGGAGACCAGCCTCCAATTTTTTTTTTACCTTATTTAAGTGGAAAAATTGGTTTCACAAGACCTTGCATAAATAAAGGTCTTGCTCATTTCATTTGGACATAACTCACTTGAAAATTACACACTTGTTGGTTGAAATTTTCTCCCTGCTTGGGCAAATTGCATATCTCTCTCCCTTGTGCTATTTGCATGTCTGTTGTTTGTATATTGGAAGGAGAGATTGGTGCCGCCTTTTGGATTCTTTGTTCTTGCTTTGTGGTGGAATATTCTAGGTAGAGAAGGGTTTTACTTGCTATCTATTGGAATTGGTAAGGAATTTTCTGCATATTGTTGCTATTTCTTCTTGTTTCATGATTATTCGTGTATAAACCCTTGGAGGAGTATAAAGGCATACACCTTCCACCAATATCTATCATTTTTTCATTGAATTAGCTATTGCTAAGGTTGCTAGGAGGAGTAAAAGGGCTTACACCCTCCTAGATTTACCTTGCTAGGCTTGTTTTATCTAGGGAGTAAAAAGGCCTATACCCCTAGAGAAGTAACAAACCTAGCTCTTACACAAGAGACTCCATAACCCAATTGATAAGGCACTGATCTAATTGCATTGAAGATATAAAATCATTGCATTAGTATACGTGAAAAATTGAGATTTTGTAATTTCCTAAGTTGGAAGTTATTCCTCGTGTTTAAGGCTTTCTTGTGCCTTTGAGGCATCTTGATTGGACAACTAATTCTTCTTCTTGTTATAAATTAATGCTACAGCCATTAGGGCTGCAGAAAAATCATCTAAATATCTTCACTTACTCACTATTCTACCACTGAAATTTACTTGTAAGCTTTGATGAGTATTCTACTAGTTATTGGCTAATTCTTGAGTGGTTTACTTGCTTGTTTATGTGGTTAGAATTTGCTTATGTAGAAATTGTTTGCTATAGGCATTTGGATATTACAATACTTTCTGATAACATCATACAACAACCCTTTAACATCATGAAAATCTTGCTCTAATCATTGGAAGTTTCTCTTCTCATTTTTAGCTTTATTTCCAAGTATCTTGTACATGATTTTGACTGATAATTTGCAGTTGTCATTACTTGTTCATTATTTTTATTTATATTCCAATACTGTTGCAATTTTAGGACAACAAGGTTTCTTGTTTATCCCCATTGGTTTAAGGCTTGTATATCTATCATTTGTCTTTTTCCTGGCAGGGCTAACATTGTTTTGCAGGTGCATGACCTTTGACAACCATTTACCCTTCTACAAGACTCTTATTCAAGCCTTTCTCCACTTCCAAGATTGAACTATAGGGGACTCACTCATCATCATCTCAATTTCCATCTCAATACCCCTAGGGTCACCAAGATTCCCCCCTTGTGGTGTTTTCATCATCATTAAAGTGAGGGGATGATCCATGTGGATATTGGTGGCCACCCACCTATTCCACCTGGCTCCTCTTAACATTTTTTAGTTCAGCATGTTCTTCTGTAATTCTTTGTAATTGTGGATTCTACAATTCTAGGGCTGTTTCAAGCCCTGCACATCTTCTAGGTGGATATTGGTGGCTGCCCACGTAAGCCAACTGGTTTATTTTGGAATTTTTCATGTCAATACATCTTTCTATACTTCCAGGGTTGTTTTGGGGCCCTAAAAAATGTTTTTTTTGCTTGCCACTATCAAATTGTAGACGTAGTCATGTTTTGATGGAAAATGTGCATTTCTCAAAAATACCTTTCCAACGAGCTATCACGCGCCTAAAACAGAGGTCGTATGCAAAAGTTACAACCTCGAGAAGTTGAGGTACCAACTTACCCATCGGGGCCCACATAAATTTTGGCGTTTCATCTCCTAGGGTTAGGTTTTTGGATGTATAGGGTTTTGGAATTCATGAGTAATGTTAAAAAGGTCTTTGGAGCCTTATTGTAATCATTCTACTTAGACAAATGTGCGTAGAATCCACATCTCTTCTTAGAGATAGCCTTTGTAAGATCGGTTGCACCGAGCCTGACAACAACCCATGGGGGATGAGAAGAAAGATGATGGAGTAGGAGATGATCCTTTTAAAATTTTGCTCGAGGAAACCCTTGCATGACAAAGGAACAAAATTATGGACAAATTTTCATAGATCCTTCGACGACTGCCCATAGGAGACACATCTTCATCAAGCGGCAATGCAAACCCTTTCAAGGTATAAGTAAATTTTGATATTCCATTATTTGAAGGACTAATAGATGCAGATGTTGTAGATAAATGGTTGAATCTACTCGAACGATACTTTTTTCCACAATTTTTTGGACAGGGAAAAGATTACTTTTTCACTCCTCAAGGTCATCCCCCATGTTAAGAACTAGTGGGATACTTACTCTTAACAAAGGACCATAGAGGAATCCACAATATTTGTGGTCACCCCTACATGAGATTCCTTCAGGGATGCCATTAAAGAACAATACTACCATGTTAGAAGCTACGAGGAATAGTACACAAGATGGACCACGCTGTGTCAGGAAAGGGACTAGACAGTACCAGATTTCACCAATATTTTCCATACCCTGCACACCAAATTAGGTATCAAAGACTCTGAACGACAATTGATGCTCAAATACCGCGACTTTCTACATAGATACATTCAAATAGAAATGGATTTTCTGAGCATCACATCATTAGGTGCAACTTATAGATATGTTGTCAAGATCGAGCCGAAATTTAAGCAGAAGAGGTAAGAGTTTGGATTTGCAAACTCCTCATAGTCGAAGCAGGGAAAAGGCGGCCCCAACCCACAAAACAAGGGATAGAGAAAAGAGGGCCACTCTCAGGACAACCAATCCAAGCTGCAACACAAGAAGGGAAATGAGAAGTCGAAGAAGGACACAAGAAAGTAGTGTGAATACCATAAAATCCCTTGGCACAACACCGAAGAATGTCGCTCCAAGCAGTCAATGGTGGCTAAACTGAAAGTGTTTAAGTCAGAGGCAGATTTTGACTTCGAATCACATATAGAAGGAGGGAAGCAGATTATCGATGTCAAACCTAGCGCCACTTTATCTACCACCAAATTCCATCCAAGCTAACTAGAAGAACTAGAGGAAGGGGAACACCTCTTTTACTCACAGATGTGGGTAAAGGAGACTCTGCTTCNAACATAGGTCATCAAGCGGATGGACCTGATGATGACACCGCACCCGCATCCCTACACCATTGGATGTCTTTTCCAAGGAAAAGATCTTCGCTTCAACCAACAATGTCGTCTTCCCTACGACATTAAGCCCTTCAAAGACGAGGTATTGTGTGATATTTCTCCCCTTGAAGTTTGTGATGTTATTTTAGGACAACCATATTTGTGGAAGCAACATGTTGTGTATGAGTCTAGACCCCACAGTTTTATTATTACTTTGGGTAGACAATTGTATAGGATACTAGAGGTAGTGCTGCCTACCGCTATTTCTTTAATCTCTGCTAAGCAATGAAGTAAGGTCATTTCATAGACCGGGAAGTTCATCTTCTTTGTGATCTGTGCTCACAGTAAGAAGAAGGTTGTTGCCACATATGTGGCCTCTGCACAAAGCCTATCTTTGTAGCATAATCAAGTGGACGGGATCGTGGAAGAGTACAGAGACATCTTCTCCTTGCCTGTCGGGGTACCAATGCACTGCCAAGTCAAGCATCCAGTTGATCTAACCCCTGGTGCACCTCTACCTAATGGACCAGTCTATCGTCACTCGTTGATGGAAAGTGACAAAATCAAGCATTAGATCCAAGAGTTGCTTCAAAAGGGGCACATCAAACCCATCTCCTCCCCTTGTGGAAGCCCGATTGTACTGGTGCAGAAGAAAGATGGGACCTAGCGGCGCTGCATTGATTACAGAGCATTAAACAAAATCACAGTAAGGATTTGGTACCCAATTCCTTGAATTGATGAACTTCTTGAACGACTCAAGGGGGAAAAGTTCTTCAGCAAGATTGACCTAAAGTATGGCTACCACTAGGTTCCCATCGAACTGACTCATGTATGGAAGACAACTTTCAAATTCAAAGAAGGTCTCTTTGAATGGTTGGTCATGCCCTTTGGCTTAACAAATGCACCATCCAATTTCATGAGGTCGATGGATGATGTATTAATACCATTCACCAACTCTTTTGTGGTGGTATATCTGGATGACATCCTCATCTTCAACAAAACTTAGGAGGAGCACATGCAACATATTCGGCAGGTTATGAGCACTGTACAACGACACAAGCTATATGCTAACTTAGAAAAATGATCCTTTGGCATGAACAGGGTCCAATACTTGGTCTACATTGTTGATGATAATGGGGTACATGTGGATCCAACTAAGATTCAAGTCATCCATGATTGGCCAGCCCCAACCACACTAATTGAGTGTCAAAGCTTCTTGGGACTTGCAAACTTCTACCGACGATTCGTGTTGGGATTCTCTCATATTGCATGGGCCCTCAACTAAGTGACCAAGGGCAGTGGCAGGGAAAATTTTGCACGGGAGAAGGCACAACAATGAGCATTTGATGATCTGAATCATTCCTTGTGCTCAACTCCAGTACACTCCTTACCCGATTTGAAATAATCGTTCAAGATTGAGACCGACACATCCGACTATGTTGTAGGTGCAATTCTCACTCAGCACGGTCATCCAGTATCATTCCTGATCCAAATTTATGAGCAGAACAAAATGAATAATAGACTGAATACAATAACACAGAGATACAGATAACAACAACATATATCTAGTGAACAATAACTTCTATTGAATAAATAAAATAGGTTGAAATTGTAAAACTGCAGAAGTGTAAACAACTTGCTCGAATGGTGGTAGCTATCTCTGAGAAGAGATGTGGCTGATACGCGCATTCGTCTGAGCATAATTATTACAATGTGGCTCCAAAGGAATTTTTAACATTACTCATGAATGCCAAAACCCTAGACATCCAAAAACCTAACCCTAGGAGATGAAACGCCAAAAGTTATGTGGGTCACGATGGGTAAGTTGGTACTACAAATTCTCAAGGTCGTAAATTTTTCATACGACCTCCATTTTTAGGCACACGATAGCCTATTGGAAATGCATTTTTGAGAACTACACATTATGCCATCAAACTCTAACTCTGTCGACAGTTTGACTGTGGAAAGACCAAAAAAACATTGTTTAGGGCCCCAAAACAACCTTGGAAGTACAGAAAGATGTACTAACATGAAAAATTCCAAACTAAGCCAGTTGGATTATGTGGGCGACCCCCAATATCCACCCGAAAGATGTGTAGGGATTCAGATATCCCCAAAAGTGTAGAACCCACAATTACAAACAATTATAGAAGAATGTGTTGAACTAAAACTGTCAAAATGAGCCAGTTGGAATAGGTGGTTGGCCACCAATATCCACCTGGATCACTCCTCCCCCCTTAGGAAGAAATGGTATCCATTACATTGAGTGCCCCCATCAGGTGAGGAAATTTCTGCTCAATTTGGCTCCAGGTGAGCCACTTGCCTTGGTGCATGAGTTGCCCTGCCTTGACAACCCAATAAAGTTGGATCCTCTGCTGGTGAGTGCCCTTGACCTATGTGTCCACTATCTGGTCAGTGGATGCTTATTCCATGTAGTCAGGGTTCAACTCTGTTGGTGTCAACTATTCTGCAATCTCCGAGGTGTCCAATAATGGTGGAAAATATGGTTGAAGGAGGTCCACATTGAACATTGGGTGCAAGAAAAGGAAGGGGGGAGTGTTGAGCTCAAAATAATTGTCACCCATAGCCTTGGTGATAGTGTAAGGCCCATAACGAAGTGGACAGAGCTTCCGATGGGGCCCTGTAAGGCGTTCTTTCTGCAAATGTAACCAAACCTTATCTCTCACCTGAAATTTGTGCGGTACCTGGTGTTGATCATGGTGTTGCTTGTACTTAGCATTGGCTTTCTAAAAAATCTCATGGACCCGTTCGCGAATATGCTGAATCCACTCAATGAATCTGATGGCCTTGTTAGCCTCAGACTGAACATCGAAAGAATTTGTCCATGTTGTTTCGAGAGGTAGTGCAACATCAAAGGGACCCAAGGGTTGGAATCCCAACCCCACCTGAAAGGGGCTATGGTCGTTGGAGATATGGAGAGTCTTGTTGTAGCTATGTTGAACATAGGGAAGACTCTCATCCCATGTACACAGATGCTTATAATTATACATGCACAATATGTGCACAATAATCCGATTGATGACCTCTGTTTGGCCATCGATTTGAGGGTGGAAGGTAGTGGATTTAATGATCCTGGTGTCCAATAGTGACCAACGACTCGACCAAAATGTGTTGAGGAACCTGTTGTCTTGATCAGAGATGATGGTCTGTGGTATCCCAAAATGGACCCACACTCATTCGAAGAAGAGTTTGGTAGTATATGTCGCTATGATACTCTTCTTGCAGGCGGTGAGAATGGCCATCTTTGAAAACCTATCAACTACCACAAATACACAATCATTGCCTTGCTTTGTTGATGAAAGGACAGACATGTAATCCATCGAGATGGATTCCCAAGGCCTCTCGGGAGTAGGAAGACGGGTTTATAAGCCTTGTTTTTTGATGGATGGCTTGGTAATGGCACATGCAATGCAAGATCTTATATACTTGTTGATGTCCTGTCAAAGTTTTGGCCAATAAAAATGTTTATGTAGAACGACCACAATTTTCTCCATGTCAAAATGTCTTGCCATATGACTATAGTGAGCCTCCCAAATTAGCTTTGCATGCTTTCTTGCAGGAACATAGAGATGGCCTGGATGGCATAACAATCCATCTTGAATGTAAAAATTGGTGACATCCGTGCCTGTACCCAAGAGCTGATAGGTGGTGGTGAAGTTCGGATCTTGCTAATAAAGTTGGGGCCACTCATATGCCTCATGCCCATAGGAATGGAGTGTAGTGGTGAGTGTAGCCATAGGAGGTTGACTTTGTTGGAAGATTGGTTGTTGTCGTTGATGTCAACCCTAGTCATGGGTTTTGGACCGCAAGATTGATGAAGGTATTTGGACATGAAGGAAAATGCACATGTAGATACAACACCCATGAATGGATAGTATACATCATGTTCTTTTTGGTGGTATGTGGCACGTCACGTGGATCCTCATGGTTGAGGAGAAATAAATTTTTGAAGATGACAAAGTGAATCGAAGAAGGAAGTACATGTAGGCCCTGAAGATAATTAAAGAAAAGA